>VNJV01020402.1:0-29909 GCA_008042635.1 Drosophila nikananu | reverse complement strand
GGTAACTAACTCAAAGCCCCTTCCAATATTCCTAAAAAATACTTTAGAGTCCTCGCGGGCATCGCGGAAACGGGACTATCCGCCCCCTCTCAGTGACCATTTCCTATCACAAATTAATTTTTTTTTAATTATCTGTATTTGGGATATTGTCTTTTGAATTTATGTCTAATTTTTTCTTACATATTGTCAAATGCACCGCACTCAAAAATATATTGGAAATATGGATACAAATTCATAAGAAAAATTTATATTTTTTAAACACTAATTTCGGAGGGTACTCATTAAAAAAAAAAACAAATTGTCTCGAAAACCCCTTGGTGGTAATTGAAAAGTTTGCCGATCGAAATATATTTTAACTATCAAACTCAATCAAAACATCATTAAAATATGGTAAAATTGATAATTTAATAAAGTTGCTTTCATTAAAAAAAAAGCTGGAATTCCCGCTGTCCGCCAAATATGACAGGAAAAAAGCGTAAGTGACATCACAGCTCGCTGAGCGCAAATTGAATTCACATGAAATAACATCGCTCATTTGCTCTCGAATCATGTTAACATGAGTGTTTCGGAGATTATTAGTGATGATAGGAATATCTCACTCGTGACGTATATTAAAAATAGACAAATATGACGGGAAAAAAGCGGAAATGACATTACTGAACAACAGCGAATATCGTCGAAAAACATCGAAAAACATCGCCAAGAACATCGATGTTTTCAGCACCACTAACACATACACATTTTTCGGCGTTGACAAGAATCGGACGCATTTCTGCGCCAGCGGAAATTAACTAACTTAACAAAATAAGTAATTTGTTTATCTGCAACTATAAAGTCAAGAGGTGAGTTGCCCAACAGCAGTGTTTGTTTTTGCACGCAAACGTTTTTGCGGCCAATCAGTGAAAAAGAAGAACTATTTGGCACACACACACAAACGCACCCGAGAGACGCGTGAAAAATTTCCCAGTTTTTTGGCTGCGTTGCATTAATTTGGCGATTGCTTTTTAATCGTCGATGGTGGTTGTAAACAATATTTTAGCTAACTTAACTTCTAAAGCAGTAACAAACAATTGCATTTGTTTCCTTGCGCTTGCAGCCACACGCATAGATACAGAAAAGTATTGATTTTCGTCCAAGATGGCGGACGACGAGCAATTCAGTTTGTGCTGGAATAATTTCAACACAAACTTGTCGGCTGGCTTCCACGAGTCGCTATGTCGCGGCGATCTGGTGGACGTTTCTTTAGCGGCCGAGGGCCATATAGTAAAGGCCCATCGATTGGTGTTATCTGTCTGCTCGCCATTTTTCCGCAAAATGTTCACCCAGATGCCGTCGAACACCCATGCTATTGGTAAGTTTTCTGAACTTCAGACTGAGGGGCATTTATCAACGATTTCTTCCTTTGCAGTATTTTTAAACAATGTCAGCCACTCGGCACTGAAGGACCTGATCCAGTTTATGTACTGTGGGGAAGTTAATGTGAAGCAGGACGCCTTGCCCGCTTTTATTAGCACCGCCGAATCGCTGCAAATCAAGGGGCTGACGGATGTAAGTACATACATATAAAAAAATTAAGAACAACAACAAATACCAAGCGCATCGTGTTTGGCGCGCAATACATACATACACACACAAACACGTACAGCGACTGTATAAGAGCACGGCAACTTGACTGTACCGAGAAATTTCTCGCAACCCAAATGCCAAACGGCAGCCGCGCCAGAAAGAGAAGGCCATAGGCTTGCTCATTCCGAAGTGCTTGTGTATGTGCGCTGCTTATATGTTTGTCTCGCTCTCTCCGACATGGCAACAGTCAACTAAGTGGTTGTTTGTAGTCGAATTATTAGTACCTAAGCATAAAGAATTAGTAGTACCTGAGGTTGGATGGAATCAAAAATTATAGAAGGAAAACTAATATGTGGGGAGTATACGCTGAAGAAATACGAAGTCATTCCTAAATTATTTTAACATCTGCATTCTTAAGCAGTTATAGGTTTCGCTCCTTTTCATTACTGAAAAACATCGAAAATACTTGGCTTATACTGGTTCAAATTTATTGTTTACCATTTTTTAAATATGATTAAATTCAAAATGGGTACTTATGCATAGCCTTCTTGATTTCTCAATTTAAATCATTAAATCAGTTAAAATTTTTGGAATTTCTAATTTTTTGTAGGAAAGCAGCTATAAGTTTCTATGATTGATTTAATTTAATTACCTAACCTAACATATATTTTTTCAGAACGATCCAGCGCCGCAACCGCCACAGGAGCCCAGCCCACCACCAGCAGCACCTCATGTACAACAGCAAGTACCAGCACAGCGGGTGCAGCGCCAGCAGCCGCGCGCCTCCGCCCGCTACAAAATCGAGACTGTGGACGATGGAATGGGAGACGATAACAAGGGAACAACCCAGATCGTCATTCAGACCACGGCAGCACCTCAAGCTACAATCGTACAACAGCCGCAGCAGCAACAACAACAGCAGCAGGCGTCGCAGCAGATCCAGACGCAGCAGCAGCTGCAGACGGGGACTACGACGACGGCAACGCTGGTGTCGACAAACAAACGATCCGCTCCGCGCTCCAGTTTGACCACTACAAGCAGCAGTAGCTGCGTTAAGCGCTCGAAAACATCAGTCACCGCCAACGTAATTGACCCCCTTGACTCGGCCACGGAAACTGGAACCACGACTACTACGACGACGCAGCAACTGGTGCCGCAGCAAATTACTGTGCAAACCACTGTGGTGTCTGCGGCTGAATCCAAGCTCCACCAGCAGCAGCAGGTCCGCCAGCAGCAGCAGGAGGAAGCTGAATATATTGATCTCCCTATGGAATTGCCGACGAAATCTGAACCGGACTACTCTGAGGACCCTGGCGATGCAGCTGGCGATGGCGAGGGAACGTACGTTGAGGATGATGCCTACGGCGATATGCGCTACGATGACAGCTATTTCACGGAGAATGAGGATGCTGGCAATCAGTCTGCGGCGAATACGAGTGGCGGCGGTGTGACTGCCACGACATCCAAGGCGGTGGTCAAGCAAAACTACAGTGACTCTTCGTTTGTCGACACCAGCGCGGATCAGGGCAACACAGAGGCTCAAGGTTGGTTGAATTTTTATCATAAACATGGCTCATTGCCAATAGCCATAAGTAGTACTTAGAAAAGGATGTGTTTCCCATTTGCGAAGTAGTCTAAATTTTATTTATGCACATCATATTGACAAATTTTGTATTTTTGTATTTAAATATGTACTCTTAACTATTATCTCTTCGCAAACGAAACGTGTTCTTTAAAAGCCCGTTAAGTTCGTTTAAATTTGCTAAGACAAATTTAAGCATTGCTTTGGTGGCTCTTAGTTATTAGCTAGTTAAGTCATCCAGTGTTCTATTTAAAACGCAAAAGAACATTTGGTCGATCGGCTGTTAAGCAAATTATTTAAATGCCAACATGCCTGATCCCGCGAATTTAAAAAATAGTGTTTTAAGGTGAGTAGAGTGTTGAATTTTCATGAAGCGGACGAAACGAAGACTGGAGCTGTACCTGAGAGTATTCGAGTATTCTAAATTATCCAAGGTAATAATATAGTTGTAAGATCCTTATAATTTCTTAAATTCCAGGAACATTTATATTAGCTGGTGTGGAGCCACAGGTGGCTAAGAGTAATATCTGATTTTATTCATTTTTTGTTCCGGAAAAAAATTCCATTTCATTGGTAAATAATTTTTGTTTTTAGAAAATACAAGATGTTGCTTAGAGATCCGTTGAAGCAACGTAAAAGCTTGCTGATTCAGATTTCTAGCAACGGCATTTATTGCCGGGTCTTTAGTAAACGTTTTTATTGGGTTTGTTTATTTATATTTATTTGGGGTCTAAACTGGAAATATTCCTAATTGGTAGTAACCGTTCCTCTGAAATTGTTAGAAGGGTTATAATTTAAAGGAAAATGCTGCAGAATGGTTTGAATTTATAGAAAAATGCTATAGAAGGGTTAGAATTTAAAGGAAAATGCTACAGGTTTCGAATTTAAAGAATTCTACAGGAGAGTGTTTAGAATTTGCACCTGGAAAATAATGTTATATTTTATGTTTGCTATTTAATAGGCAGACTGAAGTTTAACCTTTGGTGTCCAAAATATATTTCACTAGGTTTTTTTAGTATTCTTGTACTCCTTAATAGTTAATTTATGTATATATGTATGTAGAAGTCGGACACATTCTTTAGATATTTTTAATTTAAACTAAAATGTTTTAAGATTAGTTATAAGAATGCATATAGAAAATAAAGGAAAGATTTAAAATGAATTTTATGTTTAAGCGTTGCCATATCACTCTAATATTTACTGTACGGTAGCTCTAGCCAAAATGCAGCCCTGTATTGCAAAGGGTGGCAACGTCGCTGAGCATTATCCAAACCCAAGCTGGATCTGTTTTTATTTGGTTGTTACTGCTGAAATTACAAGAAAACATTAATAATTAACTAATATTAATAATTTTCTGCTTGTGAATTGTGCCTGTGTTGTGATAAGTAATAATTCAAAGCGGACCTTTGAATCACAAGAAAATGAGTGTTTATCCATTCTAAACATTTTCCACCCTTGTGTTTGGGGCACAACTGATAGCCAATGTGAAGTTAAAATGTGATAAATGGTTACTGTAAGTCTTAAACTATGTTTTTCGCCGCATCCGTGAGTATATGCCACCATCTACATGGGTTCTATGGTTCTCTATTTGCAAATAAACTGCTAAAGCAAAAACCTAAACTAAATGTTGTTTTATTTCGCCGTGCTGCCTAACTTAGCGCTTAAGCCATCCATTAGATTAGTTGTAGTCTAACTTAATATTGCTATTTACGCTAAGCCCACTTTTCCGCCTTCTTATCGTCCCCCTCGCGTTCGGAAATCTTCTGACGACCAGGAGAGGAAGATATTAGGTTCATAAGGAGTCAGAAGAAAAACGCCCAGCTGGTGTTCCGGGACTACATCTACAACAAGAAACTAACTCAGGCCAATGGACAAACGACCTGGCGCTGTGCAGATGTCCTCAAGCTGCGCTGCAAGGCGGTGGTCATCACAAAGAATGGCAACTTCATCGATGCCAGGCGGCAGCACAACCACCAGTCGCATGCCTCGCGTATCGGACAACGGCAGCTGTACAAAGTCGAAGAGGAGCTGGAAGAGTACATCGAGATCTGTACATCGAACCCAAAGATCTCACAGTATTTGGGCAGCAGCAACATCAGCATCATGACCGCTAAGGACGGCAAGGAGTGCAAACTGTTTCTGCCCGCCTCCGAGGCCACAGAGATTGAAATGCAGGCGCTGGTAGATGCCGCCGAGGCCGAGGCCGAAGAGGAAGACGAGGAGGACGAGACGGAGGTGCGGCGTGCACTGCAACGCGACCGGGAGCGAGAGGCCAGGTGGCAGGAGGAGGAGGACAAGCGACGAGGACTTCAAAGGATGAAGCATCTATCTAGCAACTAAGCTTGTATTTATCTCGAACTGTGGAATGGGCCGATTTGTTGGCTAGCGATCCGTTATCAGTTTGCAACGGATATATGTATCTATTATGAAGTGCAAGACTGCATAATCGCTATAGTATTATCTCAGTCCAACAAATCGGTCCTTCCATTCGAATATAGTTTAAGTATACTTTTCTTAATTCTGTAAACGTATTCATCTTTTACAAATTCTAATAAATGAGACCAAATAAAAGGATTTCTCACTGATCAGTAGAATGCTTATGATGAAGCATTCATATACCTTTTACTACTTATACTAAACCAAAGGTGCCACTTCTATATTTCACAGATGGCAACGAGCTGGTCTTCATTGAGAGCCCCTGGTCGACGCCTTGCCTGGTGCTTAATGGATACATGTACAACTGCCACAGTCGCAAGAGCAACAAACAGTATTGGCGCTGCCACAATTACTCGAAGAAAGTTCACGAGATGCGCTGCCGTTCCCGGTGTGTATTGGAGAACGGTCGGCTGAAAAGTGTGACTGGAGGACTGCACAATCACCAGCCGCACACGGACAAGATCGAGAAGATTGTCCAGCGCAACAAGCTGGCAGCCGTTGGCTGCATAGGACGGAAACACTCCAGGACGCACAGTTTTGTTCAAGAGCCGAAGACGGAAGAGGAAGAGGAGGAAGACTTCAACGAGGAGGAGCAGCCACAGTTGACCAGCAGTGGAGCGGCTTCACTGCACCTGACGGACCACGAACTGATGCACGCCTCCCTGATGCTTATTCCAGAATAGTGGCCCAAAATCAGTACACCTGGTCTCAGTAGTGCAATCAATATTATTAATTAAGTGAAGTACACCTTGTCTCAGTAGTGCAATCAATATTATTAACTAAGTGACAGTGATGGGAGGCACATACATAGAAACATATATGTTTGCTATAACTCAAAAGCTCCACAGATCGTCTATAAATCGAATCCTTTACAGATAGCTTTTATCGAATAAGTTGTGTAAATATAGCCTGTAAACTTTTAGTCCTAAATTGTATAGTACATATTTTAAATATACAATTGGTACCTCTCCCATCACTACAGTGTTTTAAGTAAAATAAACTTGTGAACTCAATGTAATTTTTCATAGTCTCTGATCTCCTTGCAGTGCCAAAGTGTAAGTGTGATTGCTAATTTGCCACATAAATAATCGAAGTTTTCTCCCCGTTTCAGTGCTCACCTACGACGATCGGGGAAAACTGGTGCACGACGGCTTCACATTTAGCTGCCATACGCGGAACACGGAGAAATTGCTGGCCTTCTGGCGATGCACCATGTACAAAAAGCTGCGCTGCTCCTCGGCGCTGACCACGCACATGAAATCAATCCAGTCTATCCGAGGATTTCACAATCACGAGCCTCCAGAACGCCTAAAGACCTTTATTCCCAGGGTGGTTAATTGGCAGTCTCAGGTTGCGGAAAGAAAAAATTAATTGGTAAGTGTATCTTAGAGGTTTGCCCTATGATTAACTTGTCAAACAAAGCCTTCATAAAATTTATAATGCATTTTATGTTTTCACTTTCAGATAATTGATTTTTCAGCCCACATCAATTACGAAATTAAATAAACCTTTCAAGTCTTACGAAAACCTTAAAAGTTACTAGTTTTTTTTTTTTGTATTTCAATTATTGTAGATCTTTAATTGTTTCAATCTTTTAATTTGATAATTTTTGTTGTATCTTTTATTGCAGTCTTTAAGAAAACTATTGAAGTGCCCCGAATGATTTACCGGATGTCTGAAGCAGTCAAAAAAGTGGAACACCTGCCACAGAAGAAGCTTAACTTAAAAAATCCGGACAACATCATACGCACCTCGGCTAATCGGCACAATTACGTTTCAGTGGGAATACCACGGATGAAGGGCAAGTGTGTTAACTGTCTAAAAAAAGGCAAATTAAATATGCGTAAGGTCACTACACTGTGCGACACTTGTCCGGGCGCCAACTGGATGTGTGACATCTGCTTCGAGGAACTGCATCCTTAATATCGACTTATAGTATAATCCTAGCCGAGTCTTTATTTTAGAAAGCAACAATTTTTTACTTTTATTTCCATTTATTATTTTTTAATTAAAGTTTTTGTAACCGAATAAATTAATTTTTTATTTTTACTATTTACCATTCTTTAATTTTTGCACAGTCGCAGATAAATGGACCTCGTGGAATCGGCATAACTTGGGTTTGCTAAGAAATCACAAACCCAGGCCATGTCATAACTGTTTGAGGTGTTGCAAAGATGGAGTTTTAAAAGTAAAACGCTTATGCATAACCTTTCCGGGTGGCAATGGTATTTGAGTTGTTTAACATTATTTTTGTAATTTTTATTATTGCGTTGCATTATTTTATTTTCACTTTTTGTTTGATTTTTTTTTTTTTTTTTTTTTATTCTGTCGAATTATATAAATTCATTATTTTGTGCTAAAATTAAATATTTATCTTCAATGTGAGTTCACTAAGTTTTTTATTAAATTATTTTCATTTATTTAAGAGTCAAACTTTCAAATCTCCATATATTTTAGTTGGTTTTTCATACATTTACATGTCAGACTTTATAATTAAAATATATATTTTTTTTTCAATATGTTGAAAATTAAGAAAAATATGAAGGACAAAATTATATAGAATGATTTCAGCAATTAGACTTGTAAATTAACAAGAAAGTAAATAAATTTTGTTGAAATGAATAAGAATACGTAGACAAAAACATATTTATAAATGTAAGATTTAACAACATTTCAAGTCAAGCGAGTCTTTTATATTATTCTGATCAGACTTGTCTCTGAAAGTCTATACTATACTTTTTTTTTTCAACGGTAAGACAACTCCCACTTCTATTTTTTAACCTTTTTACGGAGACGTCCCCGATCCTTTTTCACCGACGTCAGTTCGTGATTGTGGGGTGCATGTAGAACTTCGAGGCGATCGTTTTTGGTGGTGCGAATGCGAGCCCGGCACTTGGTAGTGGAGCGGGTGGCACAAATCCACTTGGTCCCGCGGCCGTTCTCCATAAACTTGACGTAGCTGTGGCCGCCGTAGTTGAGCTTGATCGATTGCCGCTGACCTTTAGTGAAGTAAAACGAGGCATCGGTCACTGCAAGAATAAGAAAGTATAGGATCCGGATGATTACTACAGGGTTTTACACATAACAACGCGCGATGGGAGTCATCAGTTAACTACAGATTTATATAAAGTGCACTGTTAAAGGCTTAAGTTTATTGGATTTACACACATATATATTATTTAGATGTATATAAAGTGAATGGTAAGAGTTAACTTAGTTTGTCCGTCTCCTAAAAACACAAGTTAAAATCTATGTATATTTACGCACAAGTGATAGGAGCGCTGTCGCCCAAAGACAAGCTAATAATAATTTTCAACTGATAAATGACTAAATAGTATGATAAAATGGTTAAGTTCACATTTAAATTAGAGCTTGCGTTTTTAGGCTACTTAAAATTCTCACAATTTTATTCTATAAAGTAAAATCCACTCCGACGATTATTAATGAAGAAATTAGATGATAACCACTCCGGATGAGCTGGCGGGCATCACTTCCGACGGCTGACCACTCGGACACCGCCCACAATGCCCGTGACATCTGCCACAATCTCCTCGTACTTCAGGTGCATTCCTAATTCGCTGACGTCAATCGTGGCTGGCGATTCGTCCTCCAAGGCTGTGGTCAGCATGGCATCGCTGGCTAGCTGGATCTCCTGCTGATGTTGTTGCTGCCTGGTCGACGTCGTGGTGTCCACCTTGACCACCACTGGTGGTGGTACTCGGCGCACTCGCTTCTTGCGCCTTACAATTTCCTCATGCGTGTGGAATCGGTTCAAGGGGCAGACAACGTCGTTGATGGTGAATACACGGGAGCGACACTTTTGATTCCACCACTGATTACATCTCCAGAAGCGCTTCTCCTCGCCCGTCGATAGCTTCAGAGTCTTCTCGAAGATGAACGGCTGGCCGCCGTAGATGAGTTGCATGCGTCCCCTCGATGTGGCCGAATATATGGCTACGCTGCTTTCTGCGGACAGGATAGAGAAGAGAATAAGTGTTAGTGACAAGTCGCTGGCAAAATTATTTACTACGTCTACAGATTATAGTCGGTCGGTTGAATGCTGTTTGCCAAGTCACAAGGCGCGTTTATATTTAATCAAAACTTAGAATCTAATCATACTGTCTACAAAAGCGTTTGGAAGGAGAATGGTTATGCTTAAGCTTGGACAGGAACACTTTGAATTTTCCGTTTTTCAACTTGGTGGTGGAAAATCGAGCATTACACGGTTTGTGACCAATCCGTCGATGCCGGCAGTTCCAATAGGTTGTGCGGCCGTGTGTATTATTCTTAGCATAGGCGTATCGATCATGCATCAACTGTACGGACTTCCTTTGCCCCCTAATGCAATAAATCTTCGGTTTGAAGTTCAATAGCTTTCCGTCAGCATTGTATACCGATTCCACAGGAAGATCACTGCCCGTGACAAAGAGTTCTGCAAAGGAAAAAAATGAATACATTACGAAATGATACTAGTCTAGTGATTGGTTTATTTTCGTGAAGTTTGTCGAAATAAAAAGGCAGAGACTATACACCGATCAAAGGATTTATTATATTCACAAGAGAAGGCTTACAGTACAAAATATTTATTCCAGCGATAATTCACTGCAAACTGTACTGTTGCCTTCTTTAGGTAAAAAATAAAAGGAAATTCATTTCATTTCTTTAATGTATCAACAACCGAAGATTTTCGGTCAACTACTATCTTTTCAGACAATGATTGCCCGAACGATAGCTATTCATTTAAAGTCTAAAAATCAATAATTCTTGTATTCTGTACTTGATTAACTTCAAGAAGAATAGTTTCAGTAAAACTAATACTTTAATTAGTAGTTCAGTTTTAGGTCAATCTTAATGAGGATCGTACATTAAGACATCCTCGAATAAGTAATTCAGTCAGTAAAGTTTACTTGCTCTGCATCTTCATAGGCCTAATGGACACGCAGAGGGGATTCCTCTCCAAGCAGGGCTGCTTCTTCGTCTTCTGGGTGGTTGTGTACATGGTGGGATGTGTGTGCAGGTTGGTGGTGACGTGAATTATATCACCGCCGAGGGTTAGTTTTGTGACCAAGCGAGCTCGGCACTTGGCCTTGTGATACATTGAACACTTCCAGTCTCTGCTCTTTTGGCCTTGCCTCAACTTCTCGTTGGGTGTGTAGGTATTGCCCTCGTAATAGACGAGGTCGGTGCCGCGATTGGACCGCACATATTGGGCCAATTTAGTTGTATCTGCAAGAAATATATTGCGACAGAGTTAGTTGGCATTCAGCAAGTCCCATTTTAATGTAAAGATGTAATGGCATTATGTCTTAGTTGGATTATAGTGAAAAGAAAGCGAACATTTTGCATCTGAATTATTAGTTTGTTTATTCCTCAAGATAGCGGGTTGCTAGAGTTGCTCCTTTTTTTGGCATCCGTTTTCTCGCAGCATCGTTTCGGCTGTGGTTGTGGCGCTGGTGTCTCATCCGTACTTTGTTCGAGTCCTTATTTAAAATAGCCCTGGCCCGGCAATTGTTACGGAAGTTGGCGCACTTCAAATAGGTGCGACGTAAATGAGTAGCTGCGACCACGAAGCGGTAGCCATCGATGACCATAAATCCGTTTTGTCGATAGATATGGTCTTGCTGCACTGAACCTGCTAAAAAAAAAAAGAGGGGAAGAGTTAGTAAAAATTAATAGTAATTAAAAATATATAGTTCTAGAATTAGAACTATCAATAATTTTTGATTTGGCTTCTTGTTCATGTTTGAATTTGCACTTGTTGTGAATCTTAAAGTACCTAAGTTGTTGTAAACTAAAACATTCTATAAGCCCTTTTCAATAACATAGCTTAGTCAAAATAAATCTATTCTTAAATATGCATAAGCTTTCTTAAACTAACAATTAGTAAATCCGGGCTTGAATTTCTTCTTTAGCTACGGTGGCTTTTTTTGCTCGCAGTACCACTTCGCCATCTAGGTCGGTGCAGCTTGAAGGCATCTACTGGGTGGTTGTGGTGGCGATGGCTCAGCGTAATGCAGTTGGTGCTAGAATTAGTGATGCACCTGGCCGGGCATCGAAGCGCAATGTTGCTGTTCTTTGAGCAGACCCAGTTGATGCTGTTCCTGTACTTGCGCTCCACGGTGTACATGTGACCGTCAAAGATTAGATTCTGGCCACCGCGACGATTGGCCACCAATTGATACCCGGGGACAGCTGCAAGGATGAAGCGAGTTTAGTATTGGGGATCTTGCTTACTTGCTGGCAAAGACACTACAGAAGCTACAACTGCAGGTTGATGGTGGTGTGACTTTGCATGGGATCAAAGTTAACAGATTTATTTGACTAAATGTTTGGATGGCACAGGTAATTCGTAATTTAGGGATGATTGTGGTAGCCGCGCAGGGCCGAGATCCGGTCAGATTTGGTCACCACACGGGCGGAACACTTTGTGTACTTGCAGCGAAGTTTGACGCACTCCCAGTAGCAGACGTCCCTTATCCGCCGATTGAGAGTGAAGGGCTTGCCGTCAATGGTGAGCAGGTTGTTGCCCCGATTGCTTTTCGTGAAGCACACATCCAAGTGGTCATAATTCAGCTTCCGGGAGCTGCCCAGCCTTTTCTTTGCCACCGGCAGCGATGCCTGTGCCTTCAATACGTGCTCATCCAGCTCTGCAAGACAGAATTAGGAGTGGGAGGATGTGTATATTGATTAGACAGCTCCGCACAGATCGATTGCCCAAGTTGATCCGCCAAATAATTTCCCTGCGCCTTTGTTGTTTTTGTTGTGGACACAACACTTTATTGATATGGAAGTGACATTGTTTTTGGATTGCAAATTCGATATTTTACGATTTGTACACAACATTTTCTTGGATAGAAATTTAAGTAGGCGTCGCTTGTTTTTTTCGACTTTATCACACAACACTATTTAGCGCGCTCTTCTGGTCGAGTGTGTTTTCTTGTGCACTTAGTCATTGAGCCAATATGTTTCACTACCAATGGCCGTTTTCATATCTTTAATATCACTTATTAGTACACACTTATTAACCATTTTCTGCCGTTCACTTTTGCTTTTTTTTCTCACAACTGTGGCATTCCTACAGAGTTACCGGATCGTTGGAATCCCAAGGGCTACAAGTACAGTGCGTTCTGGTTTAGCAAAAATGTTCTCTTCCACAACAGCTTATTCATTAAAAACAACGCCTTTAAGATAAACTATTTTATTTTTAACAATATCGTTTTAATATGAGCGATAATCATAATGTACAGATATTAACATTATAATAAGGTGTAACCCTCAAACGAAGTCTCACTGTGCACGATTCTGACATTCCAACCCTGGGGGCTGCCATTATTTTTGCCTTGTGTCACTCGTGGGCGTGCTTAAATAAATAATTTGTGTTTTATTCCACAAAATACCGTGATGAATGTGATAAATATTAAGGATTACTGTTGTAGCTCCTTGCCCGCCGGAAATGTGTTAGAAGTGCAGTTTTGAACTTATAAAATTAACCACAATAAAGTCGAATACAAGAACCGCATGAAACTGTGTTTTATTTTGTTTATGTTTTCTGTTGATACGAGAAATCTGAGTTTTAACTAATGTTTCTTTTCTCCATGATGTGCCATTGCAGAAACACCGAATAATGACGCTGAAGTCATCGCGAAACCAAAGGAAAATAACAAAGAAATCGCAGCAACAACAACAAGTGTGGAAAAACCAAAAAAGGATGCGGATGCTATTCCTCTGTACGACGGAAGCCGCGTCTATGTTTCCAAAGGGGCGCTGGCCAGAGCCTATATACCCATGCCGGCCATATATACGTCACGTGTAACTGACCTGGTGATTGGCAAGGAGACACTGGCCAAGATTGCTCGAGGCGAGAAGTTTCTGGACAAGGAGCTGCTGGAGGCTATCATAAGTACATTGCTGATAATGATTTCAATCCAAAAGCACTATTTCTACATAGCAGAATCATTCGTCTCTTTGCAGCTCACGTGTGCAAGGTCTTTGCTATTCGCGGGGACCAGCTGACCCCGACAATGGTGCAGGAGTTCATCAACCGCAAGATTTCGACCCTCAAGTCGCCGGTGACCAATTTGGGGTCATAATTTAAAGAGCCAATAGTTGCCTAATTGATTGTTGCGTTTGTAATTTGAAATAAATACGAGTGACTAGAAACTGTACCCCCTAGCTCTTATGTGGAGTACCTTGTAATCTTGGGACAAGCTCTCAAAGACGGTCCAAAACTAATAACTATAAACTTGCTCGCCCTTAATTTCAGGTATCATCCAGTCGCTGAAGGCTCTCCTGGAGGATAAAACCACCAGCATTCAGTACACAACTACACAGCGGGGACGTGTGATGCTGGTCTACGAAGGCTACCGGTATGTGGTAAACCGCCAGAGCCAGAAAAACGTCTTTTGGAGGTGCTCACGGTATGTGAAGCACAGCTGCCGGGCAACATTGGTCACCTCGAAGGTACAGGATGTCCATCTGCGTATCTCTGGCGCTCCGCACACCCACGGCCCGGAGGTCAACTCAATAGATCTCACGGTGGACTTGCTAGATGACTTCTCGGAGCTCCAGTAGGCTCGCCGCCACAAGCATCAAATAATATAATTTTATCCCTAGGCTACGTCAATAGGTTAAACTGAATAAATTAAACTAAATGTGTATAAAATATGTAGTTATGTGTGTTCGTTTTGTGCCTACTTTAGTTCTTGAATAATTACTAAATTCTCTACTAATGTCCTGTTTCTATGTAATCTTGCAGTTGAGATCAAAATGGAGGATCAATCGCCTACGCCCGGATTGTCAACTGACGCTGCTGTTGCCGCTTTGGCCGTCACATACCTGAGCGATGACGAATCATTCCGAAAACCCTTTACCCTGCCCAAGATACTGGACGGTAAGTTCTATAAGAACATCCAACCCAACCAAAAGACGCCTGGCGCTATCCAGGCCACCTGCACCACCTGCTACGGCCTCATCTCGGGCACCACCAAATCCACGGGGAACTTCCTCAGCCACATCAAGAGGCGCCACAAGGAGCTCCTGCCACTGTGCCAGCTGTATTGCCAGGCAAAGGCAAACGGCAACGTTCCAGCTGCGATAAAGCATCCCATACTCAACCCAAACACGGTGGTCACATCGACTACTCCGACGCTGGATATGATGACGCAGGTTACTCAGATGCCACCGCCAACCTACGCCACTACAACTACTCACTTGGCCATGCCGGTGACTGTACCTGTACCCGTATCCATGTCACTGGCGATGCCCTTGTCCCTACCCAGCGTGCAGACGGCGCCGCAGATGATGGCGCTAATGCAGCAGCATCAAGCCCACGGAGCGGTTTTCATCAGCAAGGATTACTAGCGCAACTCCTGGGGCTGGGGTCATCAATGTCTGTGGTTTTGAGAAAGTTTTTGAACTAATGTCGATGTAGAGTGTATGCAAAGGTGATTTTTGAATTGTGTTGTCTATTAACTATCGTAACGTCACAATTTTTTGTGTAGTTTTTATAACACGTTATATCTATTATTTTGTAAATTTATATTTTTTACCCTCCCAACATACATGTTTCAGTGTATTTTTAATGTATATACGTTGCGTGCTGCCATAATATACAAATGCAGATGAGGACTGCCCTAAGCTACTTAACTTAGAGGGGGCAAGAAACTAAGGTATCCGTAAATGTACATTTCTGATTTTGGTCTTTATAATCGGTATGTCTTGTACACAGCAAATCGACTCACCTAGACTTAAGCTTAGTGAAACTTTGTGTAAGCGCTGATAGGTTTAAACAATTTTACAAATTACAAAATAAATCATCCTGGAAAAACCTTGTATGCTGTCTTTAACAATTTAAGCCAAAACCGAAATGTTATACAGTGCACTCATAATTTCTTATTTCTGATGCAGTTGCTTTGCTTTCTCTTCTTTCAGTTCGACGTCGGTACTCAAAGAAAGCCATGCAGTATGACGGACCTGCCGTATTTAATCTGGCGGCCCACAGGCGTCCCAAGCTCATCATAGCCAATGAACAATTTATCGTGCACCGGATCCTGGGCAAGGATAACTTGATCGGATCCTGGCGCTGCATGTACCATCACAAAGGATGCAAAGCCCGTGCCTCGACCTTCATGGTGGGCAACGAGGTGAAATATCGAAGCACTTGCTCCTCGCACAACCACAAGAATGTCAGGTGTAAGCTGGCTAGCTTAAAGATGCCGTGGATTCCATCCGAATAGTTTCAAACTGTTGGTGTGCATGTGTGTAGCTTTAAATCTTTTTGAGGTAACGTGAGAAGATCTCAGAATATTCAAACTCGTAGTTGCTCAGTATATTACCAAGCTTCATTAAAATATACTTAAATAAGATATACTTGGACATTTCAAAAAGTACTTAATTTTGAAATAAACAGAAATATTGAAGCCATTGCTATCAACTCTATACGGTAAGATCTTGGAGTTTTCAAAAATTTCAAAAACTGTTTTAAGTTGTTTAGAATTCCTGCAAACCTGGTGATAATGAATATTAAACATTGAAAAAAATTAAGTAAAATGCAAAAGCAAGATACATCGCAAAGGTACCCTGGTTCAAGTGCGCTCGTTTGAAATATAATCTAAAGTTGAAAATGGTTAAACTTTTGAAGTCTTTCTAGAAATTGTACAAAGATTAATGGATATTATAGATGATTACACCTTAAGTAAAGCTAAAGAAATCTTTAAAAAATATAATTTAGTTTTTAACTTTCCAAGGGTCAATTTAAACCGGTTATTTTAAACATAAAGTTATGTTCACAAACAAACAAATCACAAACATAAATATGTTGAAATCAATGATTCGAAAGAATAATACAGCTTAGTGAATAATAAAAACTATATATGTATGTAAATGTTTTATGACACTAGGTCACAGTCACGTTTTATGAGATGTTCAATTTCGATTGAATGTTCATATGATTTTATTAAAGGTCCCTATTTTGAATCTTATTGCCATAAACAGAATAAGTTATAAGACCCGTGAGGGAAATATGCGAATCACAAGACTCGTATTGAGCAGGCCCAGGTAGGTAGTACTTACCCATCCTAACTGGGCCGGGACACTCAGTCTAAAAATTTGTCACACACATTGCGAAAACAATAGCTTAGAAAATATTAATGTAAGTCGGATAAAAGGGGAATGGCTAAGAAGCGGCAATCGGTTACATTCTATGCGCCAGGTCCAGGTTTTCCTCAGTGGGCTCCTGCTTCCAAGAACCCTGCAACTTGTCGGCGGGTGTGAGGGAGCTCAGCTTTTTGTGGATTAGCATGCCAGCAGCCCTGGCTGACTCAACGCGCCTGCTGTCGCCAAGGTGATTGTGCACATCTTTTAGATTGAAGAAAAATACACGCCATTAGCTTACAAATAATGAATTACTTTCGGAGCACAGACCATTTGTTACGTAGAGATCATCACCGATGGTTTTCAGACGGCTGCGGCACTTGACCGATCTGTTCTGGACACACTCCCAGTAAAGAATGTTGTTGCTCTTGCCGAAGAACTTGAGATTGGAGCGGTAGATGAAGTTGTTGATGATCAGCAGAGTGCCGCCCTTGCGACTTATCAGGAACATCTGCGGGCCACAGTTCCGGACATGTTGAGTGACTGAAAAAATAGGGAAATATAATGGTTATTTATCGGTCGATTATTGTGGGATAACATATTAATATCGCAGAATTCGTTAAGCGCTTACGTGCTAAGTGTTAACTGGTTTGCTCTTGATTTATTATCATCATTTTATTAGGAAAAGCTTAACTATTTTATGTATGTTCGTGAATTGATGTAAAAATATATATTGGAAACCCAACTGAAGAATAAAGAAAAATTATGAATAATTAATGGCGCATAGGCACGATAAGTGTCACTTCTTCTTGTTCTGTAAAGCCTTCTGCAGCCGCCGCTTGATCTTCTCGCGGAAATCATTCGGGTCCACCTCTACAGGCTTCTCCTCTGCCCCCGCCGCTGATTCGTCTAGCTCGAGCTCGTCGATCTCCTGAATCTCAAACTCTTCGATCTCCTCCTCTGGTTCTGGTTCAGGCTCAGACTCGGATTCCTCCACCTTGGCTTTGCTTCTTATCATTGGCTTCCGATCCCTGCTGGGGTCCATCGAGGCTATGGCCCCGGATTCCCCGGGCATGAACTGCGAAGGCAGGCAGCTCTTGTCGCTGGCCTGCATGAAGTGCATGTGCTCGCCGTCGTAGGGGAACACCCGTTTCTGGTCGCACACCACCCGCACCTTGCACTCCTCGCCGTGCTCGCGGTAGCAGCATTGGAACACCGAGAAGTCCGCCTTGCGGAACGAGAACTTGAACAGGTGGCCATCGTAGATTAACTTGACGCCGCCTGCGTGGGGAGAGGGTAGAAGAACCGAAACCAATTAAAATAGCCAACAGCAACAGGTTTAAAAGGTGATTCCCTACTTACCCTTGGTGGTGGAGGCGTACACCGCCGGTTCGCTGTTCGCCTCGTTCTCGGTTGCCGCCCGCAGTTTGTCCAGGAGCTTTGGCTTCGGAGTGGCATCTTCAACTTTTGTCTTGGGTCTGCCGCGTTTTCGCGGAGGCACTGCGATTGCTGCCGATGCGGATGTGGCGCCTGTGGAATGGAGAAAGAAGTGCAACAGGTTAAAACATCAAAGTCAAAGTGAGTCGCCTTGAGCGAAAACGAAAATAAAACAACTGAAAAGCGTTTCTGACTGGTCTTGCAGCCGTTTATTGGTCTATAAGTAGGTATAAATCAAATAAAATTAAAATTAAAATAGGAAATTGTTGAAAAACACGCCAGAGTGGCCAGACTAAGGTGAACAGAGTGCTGCCAGACTGCGAACTAGCAGACCGGTCGCTTACTTCGTCCAAGCCGATGCCGGACGGCTCTCAAAGTTCCAGGGCTGATAAATTTTTCACCCACAAGCAACTAGCGTTGCCAGATCTAACTGGGAAATAGCAATATTGGCAACGCTGCGAGGCAATACGCCATCTTTGTTGTAGTTGTTTTCACATTTTTCGCCGTGGAAATTAAACGGTTCTTTTGCGAACAAATTGTGGTCAATCGTAAATAATATAATGTATACTGAAGTATATAATAAATATGATATTAAATGTCAAATCTGGAATGTCTTTAAGCCATATCGCGCGCGTTTGTGTGTGATTCTTGGTTGTGTACAGCGAGCTAGCATCAGACGGTGTTGTTATTGTTGGCGTCGTCTCCCTCCAAAAAAGGGAATAATAAGTGATTTTCAGTGCACAAAGTATTATTGTGTTATTAAGCAATGTTTGAAAGCATATTTGTGGCCTTTGCCAAGCGACGTAGTGTCTGTGATTAGTCAATAACTACCGTTTGTGGGTGAGTTTGTTAACTTGATTTACTTATGGCACAGAATACAAAAACAAGTACATACATATGTACATACATATATTCACATATAATTTACATAAATTAAGGCTCCTGTATTTTACCTACATAATCTCGAGTAAGTCGCGCAACATATCCTGCAATAAATCGTTCGTTCAGCACCGCTTCAATCCCTGTGTTTTTCTTGGGGTT
This sequence comes from Drosophila nikananu, assembly GCA_008042635.1. NCBI lineage: Eukaryota > Metazoa > Arthropoda > Insecta > Diptera > Drosophilidae > Drosophila > Drosophila nikananu. The sequence goes on along the minus strand of VNJV01020402.1, from coordinate 10,756 downwards.
GGGCCTACTAAGATCCCCAGTTGACCACCACAGGCAACACATCCAGTAATCCTTCACCTCCACCATTGCAGGCCAGTTCATCGGGGATGTTTCCCGCGGTGTGTGGATCGAGAAGCACGACTACTTCTTCCTGCGCAACCAGAAGCAGGGCTTCAACCTGGTCTTTAACGGATACATGTACAAGAAGGAGGCCAGCTTCCGGTCCACCGTCAACTGGATCTGTTCCGACGGCAATGGCAAGCGGCTGACGGAGAACAAGTGCTCCGCGCGGGCCATAACCAAGTTCGATGGCGGTATTAAGTTGGGCAAGAAGCCACACAATCATCCGCCGCGGTTCCGGGGCACCAATGTGCCCGCGAAGCTGCTGCCCAAGGTGGCCTTCTGTCCGCAATATTAAAAAGCATAACTAGAATAGAGAGAATTAGCCGAAACAAAAACAGAAACTATCTTTGTAGTAGACAATTTAATTGCATGATGTACTCATAGGCTAAGAGATCATCCGTCGCATGTATCACCCCCTCCATCTCATCACGTATGTAACTCTCTAATCTCCAGCCAAAATAACCCACAACGGCGTCCGGTTCAAACGGACTGCCCAGGGCGAGTTCCTGATGGTCAACGGGAGATCGTACAAGAAAACGCGCGCCATGCAGTACCGCACATACTACCACTGCTTGACCCGCAACTGCCGGGCCTTCTACGTCCTGGTGGAGCTCAGTAAGCGGCCACGTCTCACCAAGCATCACGACCACGCCATCTTCTGTCCTCAGTGCCCCCCGTAGAGGATGTGTATGTAGCTATAATAGTCCAAAACAATCATATGTGTACAATATATATCGAGAACCATACAAGCATTCCCAGTGTTTTATTTACATTTAATTCCGAGGTGTCCCTATTGCAATCACTCCGTCAGACATCGTCCAACTAACCAGGAACCTTCTCCACATCTTATCGCTCTCATTATAGCCAAGTTCGACTATCACATCAGCGTGGACTTGGGCGAGGCTACCATGCAGCTGGCCTCCGGCTCGTCCGTCGGCGTCAACAGCAGCTCGCCCTTCTTTATCGTCAGCAAGTATGGCACGAAGCAGATAATGCTCAAGCAGCACACTTTCAATCGCCACATTTGCCGGGACGATGTCACTTACTGGCGCTGCAGTCAGGTAAGTGGAAGAGCTGTATTTTATTAAACAAAAACTAAATAATCGTGAAATGAAATTAAACTTTGAGACTGTTTACTAACCGTAAACTATTTTGATATACTTGATTTACTTTCTTAAAAATATTATTCAAAATAGTTAATTTTTGAACTCTACAATTAACTTGATTTACAAGTATTACGTTAAAAAGGATCAAAAGTACACTTTAAAATTTAAATACCATATCTTCAACCCATTAATTTCCGATTGAAGAATATAATTAAATATATATTTGAAATATTGCTCGAAACACGGTTATGGTTAATTATTTCCAATGAATAAAAATAAAAAAGAAAGTTTTTAAGTATATCTTAAAGCCTTTCAATGTTATTATTCAAACTAATTCCTGTTATTTTTTTTAGTTCGCCGTCTTGCGTTGTCGGGCACGACTTAAAACCAAACAGGACACCCTGACCATCCTGAATAGCGAACACAATCACGAGGTCATATTGAAGGCGCGCAAGTACGGCTCTCTAAAGCGCCAGCGGGCAGAGGCAGAGGCGGCGTCCCGGGCGGAGCGCCGGCAGGGTCAATCTCAGACCGGCGCAGATCCGCTCAGTTCTTCGACGGCGAATTAAGCTCTGTAGTCCTAAGCCTTACTGTACATTATAATAAAACTGACTCAATAAAATCCAGTTTAGCTAAGTTTTCGGTGTCCGCTGCGTACGTTTGCCTGTTAGCTATAAATATTTGCGCTCTACCTTAGGCCAGGACATCCCACTTATCGCTTTTGTTCACTTTCTATTCACAGATTCCGTCTCATACTACTCGTACATCACGGGCTTTCGGGGGAGCCGCAAGCTGAAGATCGGAGAATTCACTTTTACCCGCAACAAGGCCACCGGATCGAAGACGTACTGGTCGTGCGCCCGGGCAGGGGCTCACAAGTGCAAGGCTCGTGTGGTGACCGTGCAGGACCACGATGTGACCATAAAGTGCGGGCAGCACAACCACCCGCCCTACTAGCGCATCCACCCACAGCCATAGAAACCATTGCGTAAGTCCACACGCACACTGGTGGCTGAAAACTGATCTTATAAGTGAGCTAATAATTTCCGAGGAAATCAGTGTGCTTGTGGCCTAATAGCGGCGCTCTTAGACTTAATTACTATTTATTAGAAAATATAAAGAACCGAAAAATGAAACCCGATTGTTTATAATTTTATTTTCTTGGTTGTTGCATTTGTTTCAACCTTTAAACTTTTTATAATGTTCAAAACTAACTGTGTCATGTTGCTTTTTGCAGAGTACTCCGATCTTGACGACGCTGAAGGAGCAATCAGACACAGCCTGCTCACCTTCACAACAGGACAACGCGGCTGCAAACTTCTGGCATTTAATGGTCACAACTATGTTCGAAATCGACGAAGTGGTCTTAAAACGTATTGGATATGCTCGAAGAAGGTGAGTGTAAAATTACTTTTTAAAGTATTTTATTTTGTCCACATGGTACATTAAAGCTAATGTTAAGTGTCCATCCCGCGAAGTTCAATTCAATAAAGGCTATCTTTTATTTTATCAAAATAAATGTAATCGTCTTATTTAGAAATTCAAAAGTTTTGAAAATTTAGGGTATTCTCCAACTTAAGTTTTTGTACAAGCTTATGTAAATATCTTTTATTTATTTGTAGTACCTGCTTACATGTCAGAAAATATCGCATTTAAAGTTCAAGTTAAAAATATTATCGTCATTATATTAAAGTTAAAAATTTAAGTTAAATCTAATTTATTTCTTATTTGTTCCTATGAAATTGTTTAATCAACAAGAAAATATCAATTTTTGGTATTTGATTATTATTGACACTCTTAGATTTTTTAACTTTATCCTATTGCAGGGCAGCACTAAATGCAATGCCCGCGTGGTCACCAATGTCGTTGACGGAGTACATAAGATTGTGCTGGAGTCATGCTATCACACGTGCCACAACACAGGGCGGAAAAAGCGGCTGTCCGTTGACCCTTCGCTGGTGACTAAGACGCCGCACAGCACGAGTAGGCCCAGGAGCCAAAGATCTTTGGTATCTGGGATCAGACATCAGATATCAGACATAAAGTCGGAGGAGGAGGATGACGACTATTCCCTGGAGCTGGGAGCGATAAGCATAAGCATCGAGGATATGCAGCGATTGAATTAAATGGAGACTTCTTTCTTTCTTGCCTTCATATCCTCAATTTTGATTTTACTTCTTAACATGTAACATTTGAATAAACATTTACCCATTGCTAGACAGTTTCTTAAGAATAAATCTAACTGAAAGTGCAATAATTTGGAATATATAACATAGGCTATGATAATATTATGGATTCACAACTAATACTTTTGAATTTCTTGCCATTTTAGTTTCGTATGAAGTGATACATTTGCCGCTTCCCCCAGAGACTGAGTCACACCCGATGCTAAAGCGAGCACGTTTTTCTAAGGCCACGGAGGATGTGCAATATATTCGGACGCCCGCTGGCAGTTGTGTCCTGCACTGTGGCGAGCATCGTTACCTGCGCAACGCCTCCTACAAGGACAAAGTCTACTGGAAGTGCAGCAGATGGCGCAAGCAATGCCGCTCCCGAGTCATCACGCACATCATGCCGAACGGTCAATCCCGCTACACTGTTAGTGGAGCACACAACCATTAGTAGATGACGGTTTGACAACGATTAAAGATTGAAATAGGCTCATTGCATTCTCTTTCGGACTGCTTAACATAGGAAACTTGCGAATATTAGAATAAGTTAGGAACAGTGTATGTCTTCGTCTCGCCAAAATGTATAAAGGTTACCCAGTATTCATTTTAGTTTGTATATTTAATAAAATATTAATTTTAAATCATTAAAATTGTATTTAAGGTAAAGCTGCCTGATCGATTTCCTTAAACTCGGGTGAGTGATGCCTATGAATATGAATACAATAAAACCGATTCTGTTATGCTTTTGTTTACACTTTTTATTTATTATTGGCTTACGGCTGGCTTTATTTTATTTTATTTTCCCATGCTATACATAAAATATACTAACCATACATCCATTGTTCTTATCTATATTGCAGGTCTTACCGAACTCGACCCGTGCATCCTCTGCGATTATGGCAATGAGAGTTTCTTGCCAAAAACTATGGGATCGGGCCGACAACGAATTCGTTGTGGACTGGCGACCAAGAAGAAGTTCATTCGCACTCTGGACGACTGGGATCGAATTCGCTACGAGCGAACCCAAAGCGGTGATGTTATGATTTACGATGGGAATCGCTTTCGCCGTCAAGGCACCTACGAGGACGGCATCTACTGGGGTTGCGTAAAGAAGAGAATGAATTGCCGTGTTTACATGATCACGCACAAGGATAAGCCGACCTATGTGGCCATTTCGGGCGTGCACAATCACAAGTAGTTGTGTATTCTCACTTAAGTGCTTATTTAAAATTCAATAAACATACATACAATATTCCGTTTAAAAGCTAGCTCTGTAGTTGTCATCCATTCAACAGATTTAACTGGGATCACAGTTCAAAAGGTATTTCATATTCACTAATTATTCGCTTAATCTTTGCAGAACTGGCTGTTTTCGGGACGGGACAACGTGGGAGGACCGTGCTGCTGTTCCAAAATGAGAAATTTGTTAAGAATCGATGTTCGGCCTCTCGCACCTACTGGATCTGTTCGCGAAAGGTAAGTCCTAGTAAAATAAATTTCAAAGTCGTATTACATTGAGTTAAAAATCATTTGTGAAAGTAACTAAATCAAAACAAAGAATTTTAAACATTTTAACAATTTTGAAGGTGTAATCGAGTAAATAATTAAAGTTTTCCATTAATGTAAATTCATCAAGATCAGTTCATTAGTTTTGAGCTCTATTGATTGTAATCCAGAGGTATCGAGGTATCCCGGATCGAAAAACCTTTGTTGATTTCATTAGGGTTTTCAATTAGTTGTAATAAAAATATAGTTGGAGTCTTAAAATAAAAACCCTTAGTTAAAACCATGTAATTCTGGATGCCAGAGGCGGCAGAGATAAAGATTAATAGATCAAACTATCATTCTATTATATTCAATACTTTTATTTTAATTTAATGCCTGTATTATAATAATATTTTATTTTTAACCATCCAACAGGACGTGACTGTGTGCAGAGCGCGCGTGGTCACTGCTCTGGATAAACATGCCCAGGCCCGCATCATTAAGAGCACGTATGAGCACGATCACAGCCGGAAGTTTCCCAGCAACGTCAGCATGCCCACCCTGGTCAAGAGGGAGAAGAAGACGCTCTCAATAGAGTCGTCCTAGGATTACATTTAAGCGCATACTGTCCAAGCGTTAGCCACTTAATAAATCATAATTTTTCCTTAAATACGAAGTTCGAATTGTTGTGCATACATATAAGAAGCATAGAAAGGCACATATTGACTCTTACTAATCGGGAATTTTTCTTCCCTTCCGCAGCTTTTCACATTGACTTTGCGGACTCCAAGAAAAACGGCGGCAAGCTACTGGTGATCAATGGCTTCCGCTTCTTTCGAAACAAGAAGCGCGGCCATTTGCAGTACTGGAAGTGCCGGAATTACTACAAGGAACGTTGCCCCGCCATAGCCATCCACGACGAGTCCACCCTGATTCTGCGACTTTGCCACCAGCACCAGCACACGGAAAGCAATGATATTATGATTAAGCCGCTGCCGCAGGGCGTAGAGGCCAAGCTGTCGCCACCCGTCGAGTGGGCGAGCCAGGAAGATGATGAGACCGAGGAGGCTGAAACCGCTACGAGGATTCGTGATCGAGAGCCAGTTCTTCGGGGACCGCCACCGTTGACCGAAATAAAGCCGAAGCTGAGAAACTTGGACTTGTAGCCGAGATTAGAAACTGTTTTTACCACTAAGTTGATATAAGAGAGTGTAAAATCTATGTATTAAAGCCGAAGACTGTACAACGTTTTTCAATGTTTAAAAATAAGTTCGTTAAACTTAACCCAGTTATGAGTATTTTTTTTTTGCTTTTAGATTAGATAACCATAATTTATTAACGAATTTTCCCTGCATTGTGTTATGTTTTCAGAAATCGACTACGGCCATGGACAGTATCGGGGCAGCAATCCGCACATTCAGTTCTCGCAGTCTAAGCGCGGAGGCCAGCTCCTTTGGCTGGACGGCATGAAGTTCTTCAGAAATAACACAAACCGCACGAATCTGTACTGGCGTTGCCATTGGTACTATCGCCCCACCAAGTGCCCGGTGCTCATCTGCATGAGCAAGACGGATAGCAACGATTTCCGGCAGATCCACGAACACTGTCATATCCGTCCGAAGCTCAAAGAAAAGGCCACGGCTAGAAAGTCGGGTTCGAATCTACGAATGAGAACTCCGGTGGTGTCCAACGTGATGAGCCTGCCCCAAAGCATGGCGCACCTTTTCGATTTTTAATTTAAGAGTCTGTTTCACAGGTCATATAAATAAAAATGAAAGAAACATACTTTAAGCTTCCCTAATTGTCCAATTTACTATGACTTTATTATACTTGTTAGTAGCTTAGACCACAACTAATCACGTTTTTCCTTCCCATTAAACATATTTCAGTTGTGCTGGCTAACGATGAAGTTCCCAATCCGGAGGATGTGCTGGTCTTCTTCACCCAATCGCTTCGCGGTCGACCGGCCATCATGGCCAATGGCATTCGCTTCCTGATCATGAGCGAGAATAAGAAGAAGATCCTGTGGCGCTGCAGCTCGATGGCCACCAAGAAGCTGAAGTGTCCCGCCCGCATAACCATGCTGAAGGAGACGCCGCCCAAGTTCATTATCAACAAGGCGGAGCACATGCACGCGGAGCTCAAGAGGAACAAGTACAGCTCCAGCAAGGCGCAAACTCTGCGGGAAACGCGCCAAATGGCCGCCAAGATGGACTGTGAAATGGAGGTCGATGGCGACGTCAATTTCGAACTGCACGAGGAGGAGTTGAATGACCTCACCTCGCACGATGTTTAGTTAGCATTAGGTGTACATTAGAGACGACCGAAAAGTTGATCATTTTCATTAAGAATAAATGCAAGCAAAATTCTTCAATAAGGCCAAACAAATAACTCTTGAGAACTTCTTGTCATTGCCTTATTATAGCTAACAATGATCTCTTACTAACCGATTACATTTTCATATATTTTTAGTCAACAAATTTGGCTATGTGGTCAGCCAGAAGGGACGCGTCCAGCTCATACATCGCAACTTCTCCTACGTCCGCGAGAAGTGCATTAACGGCAAGATCTATTGGCGCTGCACCCAGTACACCACGCAACTCAAGTGTCACGGCAGAGTCCACACTCTACAAGGACGAGTTGTGCATTGTAGCAATCACAACCATCAGGCATGTGGCCAAGGACGGAGGCCGTCCATTAACATTATCTCGGTGGAATAATTGCGGATTTGTAAAACATTGCAGAATGGTCACAAATCTAAGCAGTTCTAAAGAACATACAATATTTTTTTTTAGATATTTTTTTTTTTGTATTTTATTTACGATCTCAAAGGAAACTAGGACAGGACATACTTATTGTAATAACTTTATACATTGATCTCTTTCTTTTTTAAGCAAAATGCATGTACAGAAAATAAACTTCATTAAGCCCAACCGTTTCCCCAGTGTAATCAACATATATTTTAAATTCCGAGTTTATTCCGCAAAGACACTCTGCTTTCTACCACTAACCCAATGTGCTCTTACCTTGCAGATATGGCGCGCTTGGCCAGTTTTAGCAGCACACGGAAGAAGAAGCGGAAGCTGGTCATTGACAACCACGAGTTCGTGATGGATCGCAAGCTGAAGAGCAGCATCAATTGGCGCTGCTCCCGCTATCGGAGCGCCAACTGCAAGGTCCGGGCCACCACTCATGTCCTGAAGAATGGTCAGGAGGTGTACCGCCTGAAATTTGCCAAGCACTCGCATCATCTCTGAACTGAGAGGCAAATATCAAGATAGAGATTAAATAAAACATAATGCCAGATTGCCTCAGTTTGTGAATTTATTTTATAGTAAAAATAAGCCAAGATGGCAAGTAAATAAAGACTTCTTTTGTAAACTTAGAATATAAATCGAAGGTGAAGAAAGAAGAAATTTGACGAGAGACTGTAGCCTAACTTTAGTATGTAATTTATTTGGTGTTTTCTTAAGAACTCATATTAATTACCATAAATTTGTTTGTCTTCCTTTCCAGATATTATCCGCAAGAGAGGCATCATGATTGTCAAGGGCACGAAAGGGAAACCCAAACTTCTCATGGGCGGCTTCGAGTACTACCGCAATAACTCGCGGGGTTCCAAAACCTATTGGCTATGTGCCCGAAACCGATATATGCGCTGCGCTGCTCGAATTATTACCTGCTCAGTGACCGGAGAACTTATCATTAAAAATCAACAGCACAATCACGACGCTCTTAATCATCCACTTGTGGAGACTAGTGAAAAGCCATAGACTACATGGATTGCTAGCTGTATAAGCGTTTTAAAATCATTCCCTTCTTGAAATAATTTTATACTCAACATTTCGACATCAGACTTACACTGTAGCGCTATTCTTAGCTATATTTCAACACGATAAAAAAACAAAACATTTTCTTTACTAGAACTACTTACTCTTCTCCGCTTATGAAAGGACCATTCATTTATACAAGTATGTTTTTTTCTATAAAAAATCCTAAGGGATAACTTCAGAAATAAATAAATGACCTCTACATACACATAACAGGTAAGAAACAGATATATTCGCTTATATCAAGAATTTGTTACTAACTATCTTGTAAGATCTTGTGAATCAAAATAAGTTTTTACTATAGTTTCATAGAATGGGTTTGAGTGTCGGTAATTCTTCGTTGTTATCTCGTTTTAATCGGTCACTCTTGTTTCAAGTTATAATTATACCAGGTAAGTCAATTGAAATTCGTGAAAATGTATCAGAGATATGGGGATATCCACACATATAGGACAATATGAATCCAAAATTACTTTTTCCAAGGGCACTAAGTGGCATTAAACAGTCATTTTTATAAACAGATAATTTGCTTATGCGTTCTCAGTATGTCAACGAACGCTTATATCAACAAGCCTTTGTTGTTTTTGTTGCATGGTAAGTTCGTAAATTGATACCACACACAATGAGACGAATTCTGTTAATTCTTCGGGTAAACTTTGTGTATCTTGTTTACACAAATCGATGTCCAAGCAAAAGATCAACTGTGAAATGAGAGAAAAGCTGAATCAGCTTTCCAGCCGCCTGAAATGTGTCCCATAAATTCCTTAAGTGAGGCGTATTTATCTGGTATGGCACGCATTTGTGTGATTTAAAACTGTGGCTACTAAAAGTGTTTGATCACTTTTCAAAAATGGTGGATACGGTATAAGCACTCAACAGAATATTTGAGGAGATGAGGAGATTATATCACGGAATTTATAATAATAACATCGAAATACTTATTTTAATGAACACTTACTAATAAAATAAACCTGTACTTTACTATTTGAGTTCCCAATATAATAATTATTTATATTTTTTATCCGGATTGTACCCTTTTTTTATTTAACCGCCAAAGGGAAACGTTAATAAAATAGGTAATATTAAATTAAATTAAAAATATTTTCAACTTACGCAAATGAGAAGATAAAATTAAGTGTGTTGCTAATCATTACATTTATTTTGTATACGATTTATTTGATTCGTTTTATAATTTATTGTTAAGATTAGACACACTTTATATATTATTACTTTTTTGTTGTCCGCAAACTGTTTTGGGACAATATACATACTTTCAGTGATTCATTATGAAAACAATACTAAACTGAATGATATTTTTTTGTGTACTATTAGTAATATTTTTACAGATGGTAAGGCAATGAACATACTTTACAAAATATTTGTGTTCTTTATCATAGTACATATTAAATAAACATATAGCTTATGAGGGTTTTATTCGATTTAACCGTATTTATTTTGCAATAAATGAAAACAAAAATAAAATGTAAAAAACACAACATTTTAGGAAACATTATTAAAAGATAAATAAATAAAACTGAATAATGTAAAGCGTTTGATATTTTTTTAATATGGAATTAGTTTAAGATACAAGATAAAACAGATTTAGAACCATAAATAGCGCCATCCAGCGGCTCAATATTACATTATTACCGCTTGTCCCAAAGGACTCTTTAGGGTTTACACTTATGGACCATTTAAGAGTATAGTTTTTTCATTTCGTATCAAATTATTTAGTTAATATCGAGTTTATATATTTAATTAAAAAAATAAATGGATTTAATTTATTTCAGTCTAAAATCAAAGGAAATTAGTCGTATTGAGTTCTGTAAGTTTTGGTATATTTCAGTACATTCTTTAGACGGCGTATTTATGCCACCGAGGAACGGTCACATGACGTTCTTTGAGATACTCTCTGCGAGGGCCCAAAAAACGTATCTATCAATTTCTCTCCGAAAATTGAACCGTGCGGACGTATCGCGCGTGCCGCGTATGAGATACACACATCCCATAGATACAATTTCCCTAGCTCGTAGGTGGTGTGTATTGCAGCAGAAGCTGGCTT
>VNJV01020401.1:0-11415 GCA_008042635.1 Drosophila nikananu | reverse complement strand
TGGGGTTAGACAAATTTTCAGATCGTCCGATTGAGCTTAGTGATCTAATCTTTGCAGGAAAGTGGTTAGTGGGGGGATGTGGTTGTGGATGTGGGAAAGTACGAGTCCCAGTATCGGTAGCGGGTGCTCTCGATGGATATATGTACATAGGTGTGCGGCCAGGGCCCATATCGGTCCACTCCATCGACTACTGTATATTTACGCACCGATATTGATATGCGATAAGCAAAACTGCTTATAAAACACATTTATTTTGTTGTTTCCGAGCAATGCCAACGCCAAACGGGCATTGGACACTGGCAAAAATTAAAGAATTGTTGTAAATTTTATAATATAAAATAGAAATTGAATGTTAAATAACATGACGAGTTTAAAAATGTATTTGTATTTTATTGAATGATTTTACTATAAACCTTCAATTCTAACATAATAATAACAATAGCAATGTAAATACTAGAATAACCTCAAAAATCTTCAGAAACAATCACATTTTAGTGTATAATGGGTAGTAAATATAATGAAGTGAATTCCGTAAATGTTTTGTATAAAGTTACTCTCGAATTGGATGTTTTTGAAACCTTTTTGTTACTTTTGTGATTCCAATTAAAAAATTGAGATTTATAATGTCTTAGAGTAACAGGAAAAAAGAGGTTTCTTTAGGTGATGCATAAGAAACTGCTTTTATTTATAATATATTCTAAACAAAAAACTGTAATAGTAAGTGACATTCAAACATACAAATTAAAATGTTTTCACATTTTTGAATTATTATCACAAGTTTTGAATTATTATCAGAACGAATATACATATGTACAAATTTTTTTTTAGGGCTGCTATTAACAAAAAATAAATTTTCTTTGTCCTCCTTTTTTTATATGTATATTTTGTTAGTACCAGACTTTGAGTCCAATTCGAAATACCATTACAATGTCCAACTTAAGGGCAATTTTTTGCAGTGCTCTGTCGACAGCAAACGCTGGCCGCTGCCGTCGCCTGCGAGGGGTAACACTTGTTCGATTCGTGTATTACAGTAGTTTGTTGATAGCCAGCTCCGGGTACGGATCGGATCGGAAGAGAACGGAACGGAGCGCGTGCGGACGGAAAAGCGAAAAACGATCGCGGGATCGATCGATGTGGCTACAATATTTACGGACCACCGTTGGCCACCAATTGCCGAGAGGCAAAACAAAAGCAAATTGAAGCAATAGACGCCGGAAAACATTTATTTTGCGGTGTCAGCGAGGATTCCAGTGGCCAAGCTTGAAACCTACTGGGTGTGTGTGTGGCATTAGGTAACCAGAGACTCAAAGAGCCTGCGACTCGGACACTTGGACACTTGGACACCCTGGGAGCTCTCTATTTAATCAAAACACTCCGCCGTATCAGCAGAAGGCGAATATGAAGCCGTCGCTTCAGTTGTCCGTCCGCTGTTAGCCGCCGCAATGGGCGAGTGAGTGAGTGTGCCTGCTCCTATTTTGATTCCACTTCGGGCCAGATCGGTAAACAAATTGTCTATTAAACAATCAACTTTTCACCTAATAAATGATATCGTATAAATCAATTGAGTCCGATGCCAATCAAGTGGGGCAACACAGATAAATCTCCATCACAATAGACCAGAGATCGCATCGCAGATCTTGGAAAGCAAACGGAGTGCATAAACAAAACGTCGTCCCTCGCATCTAAAGTGTTTTATGAGTTTTCAGTGCTTGTTAGTCATTGGGAAATGATTTGTTCGTGACATTCCACTTAAACAATAAACATTGAATTATTTAATAAATTTGAAGAACAAAAGTAACATGTTTTGTAAAGACAATTAAGAAATTAAAGGCCCATAAAGCCAGGGAACATTTTCAATTAAGTTCTATTCAACACTCATAAATATTTCCTAACAAAAAAAGTGCTGGGCATCACAATATTTCTAAGTAGAACAATATTTTAGCGCTAAAAATCGACTTTAAATCGATTTTTGTTTACAAAAACTATTGAAAACTTCCATTCCCAATTTATGTTCAAGCAAAATTACCGTTATACAAAGCTCTTCTATGCGATTCTCATGGATTCTATAGATAGGGCCAAATTTTTATTCAGTGAAATTCAAGCAAGTAAAGGCCCCATAAATTCACAGTTTTCAGACCATATTACTTCCCAATTAAAATCTATTTAAAACTATATTTTATTTTCCCGTGCACCACTTAGCTTTTAAATGGAACATTAATTTTGAAACACAACTAAGTGCTCTATCATGCACTTCTCAATCTATCGAGGGCCCCCGTAAGGTGCCCCTTCTTCAATTGATAAATGGTCGGCATTATCGGGCAGGCATTGATTTATTGTTGCATAAATGGCACTCACTATTTATTAATAAATGAGAAGCGAATTTCTGATAATTTATATATATATATATATAAATGAGCGAGTACCAAGGATTTGGGCCCCTAATTTGTACACACTTGTTCGTGTGTGTGTGCTTTGTGGGCCAATGTAGAGCACCCGTTCGCTTCAAATGGCCAAGTAAATAAACAAAAGTGGGATTTTTACACTCAGCGCACAATAAAATGTGTGAAAAATATGCTCGAGCCGAGTGGAAATGCAACCGCGTAGACCAAATAAATAAATAAATAAATACAATCGCGGAGAGTCTCGAATGTTTGCTAAGAAATTAAATGAAAATCGATCATTTGGGGGAAATGAGCGAATGGCCAGCCGACAGTGGAATCCAAATAAATAAATACCAGAGACCAAACTAACTAATCAAACTATTCGACAGGTTCCTTCTTGAAGATAACAAAACCCAACAGGAGAGGCTATGTCGCGGTTGTGCTAAATGGAAATGGATCCAATAATTTGTGATCGGCGGTCTAGCCACATCTATTGGCTATTGATTCTCATTTGTATCTGCGGTTTGGACCGAACCAGCGGTTTCTTTGTGGACTATACAGGTGAGCTGGGGTCTGGAATTTTATTACAGAAATAAATACCATAAATAAATAAGTTTTATAGGAGGTTTATACTATATGTGCTGACGTATTTTGTATTTATACTAGAACAGATATTTGGTTTAATTTCGTATTATTCAGAGGTTTAGGCTTTCGTTGCTTCTTAAATATAATAGTATATCAATTTCAATATAAAAATTAATGCGTGACTGGCTTGCTTTTTGTAACTCCACGTTTCCGCTTTTATTCGTCAAAATATTTTCGAATGGAATGGAAGGTTAATCGCAATTTCGGGTAGAACATTTGAATGCTTGATAAGATACTGTCAATTTGGCTATCATCAATGGCATGAAAAAAAGTAAACAATTTGCTTGTCATTGCCTTGATTGAATTGTTTGGTTTGGTTTTTTTTTTATTTTTCGGTATAGAAAACACCGAGCTTATACAGCAAAGAGCCGGCTTCGATGTCAAGCTGCAGTGCAATCTTAAGGGATTGGTGGACGAAAGTATGTTGGCTGACATAAGGATACATTGGTATTTTAAGGTATTTATTTTGTATGATATATAATATTTTATTTTAGTAAAAAATATTTTTTTTTTAATTGATGTAGCAATGCAGCGACAACAATTGCTATAAGCTGGAGTCTGCAGAAGAATGGACCGCCTTGCCATGTGATTCCAGTTTGTGCCGGCCCGAGCTCTGGCTCCGAAATGTGACGGAGCGGTATTCGGGCCTCTATAAATGCAGTATAAATCCCCATATTTGGGATAGAACCCAGGCTGTGGATGTGCAGCTTGTTCGCACCTATCAGCTGGATGTTAAGAGTAAGTAATGCCCAAAAGATCATTTAAAGATATGAAATGATTTTGATGTTCTATCTTACTGGAAATAAGTAATTAAATTATTAATCTCTTATGGTAGATACCTCCCTGGCTGCTCCCGAGTTCGTGGACTCTTATCCCGATAACAAAACCGTTCTGCCGGGCAGTCGAGTGGTGTTCCAGTGCCGAGTACACAGCGAGGAACATCCCACCATCAAGTGGTTCAGGCGACACACCTTCATGGGCACACCCCAGGCAGCTGGAGAGGCTGCCACAACAGCCAGTGCCTCCAATTTCAGCACACATATCGTCCGTTATAATGGCAAGACCTATGAGCTCCTGTCCGCTGCCTCGGAGAAACTAATGGGACCACAGATGTATCTCAGCAAGCTGATCCTGGATGGAGTGAGACTTAGGGATGCTGGTCACTACGCCTGTGTGGCCATCAGCTATCGGGGACACAAGATACGAGAGGCATTCCTAGAGGTGTTACCCGATCCGGAACAGGAGCAGGAGGAGGGTCAGGAGAAGGAGTACTGGGAGGACTATGACAATGACGACGAGAGAGTTCCTGCCAGCGATCCACTGGAGTTCCTGTTGCTCTTCCTCATGCCCCTGGGACTGGCTCTGCTACCACTTACCGTGTGGCTGAGTTACCTGCTCTACAAACGCTGTTCGGTGGTTGGTCATGGCGATTGTCAAAGGATGGATTCGGATGAGGATCTGGACACGGAACGGTGTGTCCTTGGGGGTCACTGAGGCTCTATCGGCGGGGATCTCTGAATTACGCTGCCTTACGCTTATTACAATTAAGACTAAAGACTGTTTTGTAGACCTATATATACATATTTTATTTTTAAGGACAACCTTTTTTTAGGACGTACAAATTATTCCACTATTAAATTAATTGAGTTACATTTAAAGTAATAATGTATAAAATATAATATACAATTTGTACCTACACATTAAAATAAAGTAACTTTTAGGATTTATGAGGTATGATATGATTTTGTTATTCGAATTTTATAAACTCTCTAAAAAATAAAAAAGTTCCATTTAGTTTTAATGAATAAATAAAGATGAAAAAGTTGCATAAAAAATTAAGAATTATAAAAACAAACACAGCATTTTTATATTTAAAAACCAGGGTTAAATTTGTTTAGTTTCATAATTTTCGAAATGTTTATATATGGAAAGCTTTTCTAACTACTTAGACAAATATTTGAAAATGATTAAGGAGGGATTTTATTAAAATTAGAGAGTTAAATATCGATACAATATATATCGGAATTGTATCGATATTTAAGGCGAAAGTCGATGTGTAAATCTATATAAATCGATAATGTGTTTGATGAGTTAGTTAAATGAAAAAAGTCAACTAAATCAAATAAAATATTTTTGATTTACAATATTAAAAATAGAGGACATTGTCCATATATAGTATTGTAAAGGACCTCATATATATATGAAATTCTTCACCGACATTTGCTGTATTTAATTATAACATTTTTCATATTTCTAACAAGATATCTGAACCTCTAGCCTCATTCCACATCCGATGTAGCTTCAAGCAAGCTGTCAGTTTTTCGCCAGTAGGTTGAATGTGAGGGTTGTGCTTGAATATTGATAAGACAAACTACATAGGCACAGTTCAAAATTTACCTTTTACTTTTATTAAATTCTAAATTCTTACCGTCACCGTTTCTCGAAGATACAGAGTCCTCAATTGGGCATTTAAGATAGCAGCAATTATTCACCAAGGAGCATTCCCTGCTGTCCCATCTGTTCTGAACTGGCTGGATCGTTTTCTGATGCTATTGGGGATTTGGTGATCGTCTGTGAAGGTAGTTCCTAAAAAGGACAAATAATAGCTTTAGACCCTTAGAGAGTACTAGGACGCCCAAACAAGTGGGCAAGGAGCAGATCTGATCTGGTGATAATGTCTCATCACCATAGTATGTACTATGGGTACTTCGCGCCCGGCGTCTATGACTACCCGGTGACCCACAGTGCCATATCCACGCCGAGTGCCTATGCCTGGGAACCGATCTTGGCCAGCGGTCCCACGACCAATTGGTGTGCTGTTCCCGTACAGAATAATGTCACCTATGTCGCCGGACCCTTGGGCGGCGTCATCAACTATGTGTCTGATGTGGAGTCCCACCTGGCTCTGCCCACCCACCACACCCTGGCCACAAGCTTGATATACACCGCCCTGCCGCCGATTCAGGAGGAGGAGCCGACCTCTTATCCACTCCAGCCGCAGTCGATTCAGAACTTTCGCCAGATGCAGGAGGGTCACTTCACCAATCATGACGATAACTATGTGTTTCCACTCAACGGTTTTTGCCTGGCCCTTCCTCACAGAGAAGAGTTGGAGTCGGAGTCTGAACCGGATCAGACACGTGACTCGCAGCCCAGGTCCACCGTGGTGATCACCGAGGTGTCCGAATCAAAGCCAACGCAGGCTAAGGTAATCCCCAAGCGAAAGAAGCAAACGCACAAACGGGTCTACAAGGCCAGACAGGGGTATTTGGTCGAGGAACCCACCAGCGAATTGTCGGATGGGGACGGGGCTGCTCACTAGGAAGTACAAAAAATTCCAGGACATAGAGCTCCTTGCATACATCTCATATCGAACAATTTCCACAAATCCGAGATGTTTATTCATGTAGTATAACGGTTCAAATTCGATGTGTTATTGCAATTTAAAAGTATGCCAAATATATACGATATATACATTTTGTAGATATATTTGTTTTTCCTTTATAATATTAAAGTAATAGAAATTATTTACAGAATAATTGTGTCGGAATATATCGATACTCTGATATATTATACCAATAATTGCGAAATGTGATATAAATAAATATAGTACTATTAGGTACTATTTTTTAAAATTGTTTTCATAAAAAGCAAAATTGTTCGATATCTAAAACTTCGATAGTTTATATTATCGATATGTCATTTAACGGTATGTTTTAGCGCTATATTTTTGTAATTACTTGGAATGCTTCTCTAGATAAATGTACATGCAACCTTAACATAATTAGTTCATAACTTTATTTCCCTCATTTAACAACCTAACTAAACAACTTATTACTATATTTTTTAAAATTCTTATACTTAGGATATATGAATTACATTTAATTAATTTCATTTTTAATTTTTTATTTTTTAAACATGTTTTTTCGGAAATTTATTGTGTTTATGTTTTTATTTTCTAACCCATCTAAATATTGTTGAAGTGGTCAAAATAGTTTAGTTTAATTGTTAGCTTATTTTATTAGGAATTTTCATAGGAGACCTTGTCGCAAGGCAATAAAAATGGGTAGTTAAATGTTGAAAGACAAGCAACCTGAGCCATGAATAATACGATTAGACAATGGTAATGTATCGAAACAAACGTCACTTAAGTGCGAATTGAATGCACCTCTCTCCATATAGTACACAGTAGCACCCAGTCGAGACCTAATTTACACTTACATTGAGCAACTAATTTAATTATTCGTACATGTTGGCAGAGAGAGGCCTCTCTCCCTCAGGTGCTCATCGCTTGAAATGCCAGCTCTCTGACAGTCCCCTATTCTCTATAGCTCTCTCTCTCTCTCTGTCTTTCCGATTAGGTAGCCCCCTCTCTTTCTAGCGTCTAATATCGCTCATCCGCTCCGTTGCTCAACTGCTCAGCTGCTGGGTTTCTCAGTTGTTGTACGGCTTTTGTTGCCATCGGACGTGACTGGTTTTTATTCAAAATTTTTATAGATAGAGCGGGTCAGCGAAAAACACTAGCTATTAAATAAACAAACAACTATTTTTAGGCTGCAAATCTTAAGTATATTTTCTCGATCGAACTGCAGCAGGAGCAAAGGCCCGACCCGCCACAATGGACTGCAAATCGCGACGCGGCACCAAAATATCGGTGATCGCCTTGGGCAGCGCCCTCTGTTTCGTTATGATGGCATACTTTGTGTTCGGCGACAGCAACGACGAGCAGGGCTTGCGGAATCTCCGCATGATATCCATAGTAAGTTAACACATCTGAGAACGAGCTATAGCTATATTGTGTTTATCAATCCACCCAGCTGTTTCGACATGGGGCCAAAAATCCCAGTAGCTTGTATCCGCTGGATCCGCATGCAGCGCACGACTGGCAGGGAGGTTTGGGAGCACTCACTCCGGTAAGTATTTGTTGTAAGGTGTTTCGGGATAAAATAATATAAACTATATACAGTAAATAGTGGATATAATTGCAAACAATTTGGGATTGACCAACACAATTCGAAAAGTTCGAAAACTTTTGATATTAGTTCAAATAAGAGATGTGAAGATAAAGTACAATTAATTTTGGACCGTTCCTAAACTTTAAAAACTAATCAGTAACCACTAAGTACTTGAACAGTAACACTTCAATAATTAGTTTTTTATCAATATCATGAATACCAGAATTAAATAGTGGTATTGCTTTTGAAAAGATAAGATTTTAGTACCTACATTGAAATCGTCTTCAACCTTGACAAAATGAATAATGTTAATAAAACGAAACCCATAAAGATTAACCGTATTCTTAAATCCAAATCTATATGTTTTTTACCCAACAGAAGGGCACTCTGCAGGCGTATAATCTGGGAAGGAATCTGCGCATGCGCTACTACCGTCTCGTGCCCTCCAACAGCCTCTACACGCAACAGCAGGTCCATGTGCTCAGCTCAGCTGCGGAGCGCTGTGTGGTGCGTCCGTCGTTCCGATAACTATATAAACATATATATGTATATATTCCATAGCTGTAGCTATCTGTCCGCGATGGGGGAGCCCTAATCAGTTGGCCGGTTGGTTGTTATCTTTTAGATGAGCGCCCAGAGCGTCTTGGCCGGCATGATGCCGCCGCTGGAGAATAGCAATGTGTTGCCAATACCCTGGCAGCCGGTGGCCGTAAATACGCTGGCACGTAATGATGATATTGTGAGTGCAATATACCCATAAAGCGAGAGCAAGTCATCATCATCATCATATTATTATTCTTATAACAGTTGCTGGCCCAAAAGAAACCCTGTCTGAAGTACGACCACATCTTGCAGAAGCTCTACAAGGCTCCACCAGCGGAACTCCAAGAACTGAACGAGAAGAACCTAGAGTTGTACAAACTGCTGACCAAAAATACAGGCAAGGTGGGAGAGGTTTTTAAGTTCTCACTTAAGAGATAATGCTAACATAATTCCCTTTTGTTCCGTCGCAGAATATTTCCAATGTGCTGGATGTGGAGCTATTGTATGGCACTTTGAAAACCGAAGAGGAGGCTGGCCTGGTTTTGCCCGACTGGACGGAGAATATATATCCCGAGGAGATTAGACCGTTGGCAGAGCGCAGCTATACTCTTTTCACCGAAACCAATTTGATGAAGAGGATCAAGGGTGGGGCCTTCCTTACCGAAATTCTGCTTAAAATGCAAAACAAGCGGAAGAGGAACCTAAATCCCGATCGCAAGATCTTCCTTTATTCTGGTCATGATATTACCTTGGTTAATGTCATGAACTCTTTGGGGATCCTTGATCAGACCACAAAGCTACCCGAATATGCCTCGGCCTTGGCCTTTGAGCTGCATCACAGCAAGTCCTTTGCCGATGGTGATTTTGAAGTGAAGGTTGGTGGCCTTCTAATTATCATATCTTTGTTGTATTTAATATTCTATGTATCGTTTATCAGCTCGTTTATTACTACAACAGTGAGGACAAATTCCCCAAGGAGCTGACCATTCCCAATTGCGATGCACCTTGCTCGCTCAGCCAGTTCGAGGCCTCTGTGAAGGCCTTGCTTCTGGATAATTATGATGAGACCTGTGAGAATCATCCGACTGACTGCAAAAACTAAAATTTCTTTTATTGTTATACTTTGGTAATTGTTAAAAGTACGTTTATCTTGGGTGTCTCTTAATCTCTGGTTAATTCGAAGAAATTTGGTTTTAAATAAGGGAAATATTTAGTTATCTTAAGGATTGAACTGAAGGGAATGATAAATATTTACTTCTTAATCCCCGAAGGCTAGGGCTTAGGTAAAGGAACACTAAAAAGACACCAGTGGATAGCTGATTTATCTACTAAGTTTGTTTTGTTGGCCTGTTTAACAATTGTTATTGAATCTCCAGAAAAAAAATTCAAAACACCCTGGAATATGTTAAGTTTATATTTGTTAAACTTTAATAAACATGTACATACATACATAAAGAAGAAGGCTGTTGTTTTCATTTCACTTTTGGCTGTCTTCAAGTTATATTCAAAAACTGGCACCTTTGTCCTCGGCATATAGGAAATATATGGGAACCTTCACAGTCTCGCTGACATGAACAATCTCTGAGTGGCTAATTAGGCGAATGGCAGCCAGTCCATAAAAGAGCATAGGTAAGCCTAAATTAGGAGTGATTTGTATAATTAATTTATAGTGAATATAATTCCCTTTAAATTAACTGATAATTTCCTTTTACTCACCCAAATTGATGATCTTTAGGAAGCGAAAGAATTTGTCCTCCAGCCAGAGATCCTGCACCTCCCTCTTGCTACAGTGGTACTTCATATAGGGATAGCAGGCAGTGCGCAGTATGTGGTAGTTGGTTCCACTGTCCAGGGTCCAGTTGAAGTGCGACATTCCCCGCTGATCGTTGGTCACATCCCGAAACTGTGCTGGGGCATAGGATTCAATTTAAGCTCAATTGCCTTAATCCAAGTGAGAGATAATACATACCTTGACGAAATATGATGTCCAAGGTGGTTCATGGCATTGCTTTAAATATGCAGTCAAGACTTCAGAGGCTCGAGGCTTCAGTAATAGGCGGGTGAGTTGCATTTTACAAACAAATCTCTGGCCTATTGCATCACAAAATAATAACAATTGCAGCGGGGAAAGTTTGTTTACTATTCTGAAGTTCTATCGAATTCACAGCTGATTTGCTATCGATAGGGATTGGGATGAGCGTTGTCCGATGTTGATAAAAAAAGCTAAAAATAAAGCTTTATTATATTTATATTTATATATTTATTGTTATATTAAAACTATTATGAATGTTATATAGTATTGTATATTGAAGTTCAGAGACTTACCTCCGTAATAAATATATATTTTGGATTATAGAAAAATCTGACTAAAACATAGCTAAACTGCCATCGATATATTTCTTCCTAAAAATGCGCGCGAAATTCAATTAAACTAATCAAATATGTGCCATAAATAAACGTTAAATGTAAATAGGACAAAAATTAAAATTTATTTTGCATTATTATTTTATAATCAATAATTCTTTTTTATAGTATTTTGGCCCTTAGAAACAAAAGCAGTAACACCCTGACAGAGCACTTCAACCTAAAGGAGTCTTCTGTGGCCAATGAGGAGTTACTTAACTATGAGGTCGGGTCCAAAGAGCGTGCTGACCTTGAGTACGCCCTGCTGGGTATCCTTAACCGAGTCGAGCACGTGCCCATTGTGATCAACGGCCAGCAGTTCTCCGCCGACGAACAGTTACAGCAGGTTCTGCCCTACAACTTTAAGCAGCCCATTGCCCGCTATTGCCACGCCCATCGGGTCCACATCAATATGGCCATTGACACAAGTCTGGAGGCACAGGTGGAATGGGACAAGACCAAGCTGAGCGAACGGATTCAGATCTGGG
>VNJV01020399.1:0-14675 GCA_008042635.1 Drosophila nikananu | reverse complement strand
CAGCTGAGCCCTATGGGCACAATTTACATAGAAGTTGCGAATCGCTTTACACTTTTACGGTTGCCAAACCACCTCGGTAATTGACTCTGGCAAAAAAAGACGCAAGTCCGTAATTACCAAAGGCGGTTACAATTGTAGAATTTCTTAGATTCTAGAGAGAGCTGAGGCCCTGATTGCTCTGATTCAAGATTTAAGAGAGTAATTAAAGAGGAGCTCCATCAGTTGAATTATTGGAATGGATGGTTATTCGCACTCAAAGTGAATCAATGGTCACTTTGTCATTTTTTACGGAACTGGTTATAGCTGGGAAAAAAACCAAAAAATAAAGGTTTAACTTTATTGGGTATATTGCTGCTGTCTGGAAATCCGTCTCGATTAAAGGTAAACTAATAAAACGCTTATCTTATAGTTTTACCAAGACATTGCAACTTATGAAANATCCGTCATATCTGTCCTGGGTCAAAAGTTACACAGGGGTGTCCACAACCCCCACAGTGTCCACGACCCCCACTTTTCCCCTATTATTTCCAAATAATATTTGGAGAAATTATATTTTTTATAAAGAAAATTATGGTTTTTTGTACTACAAACTAAACACTTGTTGTAAAAACCCAAGTATTGACATAAACTAAGAAAGGCATTGCAACTGTTCTTGACCCAAAACTGTAACTTAATTCAGCGAAGGCTTGTGTAAAAAAAGTGGTATTGTTAAAAGCTGTAAATAAGTTAAAAAAATGTGTTCAATAATATTATTCAGTTAATTTTTTATAATTTCCCTCACAATATGGCATTGCCTGGTTATAAATTTCTGTGGTAACTTAAAGTTTTATAAAAATCCTTAAATCCTTAAAAATTTCAGATGGTGAATTAATAAAAAAAAACTTTAGAGTTAATTTGTATAAAATCCTATTTTATCATCAGAAACATACATTTCACACATTATCACCAGTGTAAAGTCCTTAGGTATTGTGATTTTAAAACACCACGCACACTCATGGACTTTCAATAAGTATATTCTTTTTCATTTCATTCACCAAAAAAAACTCTTCCCCAGTTACGATATTCTAATTTAAAAATTAAACAGCTGTTGCAACAAACAGAGCAGGTGCAACCGACTTATTCCATCGGAGCCAGTGTCTCCGCTCTTGACCCGGCTGTTGCACAATTCCCTTACTTTAAGCATAAATTAAATACAAATGGTAACATAAGATGCCACAGAATATCTAACAATCTAGTTATTAAAAAATTTCTCATACAACTTTTGAAATATATTATATAATAATACAATTTTATTTCACAAAAACAGTAAGCTTAACTAGAATAAATACATCATTTACAGTTGGTAATTAATAACAAAATAATAATTTCATCACTTTCCCAGGTAGGTAGCACTCAGATCCTTGCCGTTTCGAAAGAACACCGGTCGACCATTTCGCGGCTGGGTAAACCGGTAGTTGTTGATCAGTCTGTGGCCTTCGGAGTCGCGCAAACGCCAGAACTTCGAAACCGATGAGTAGGATATGGGCAGGATATGGGAGAACACGGTCCAGGTGACTGCCTCCTGGCACTCCGGCGTGGTCAATGATCCCCGATAGGTGAAAAAGTCACGGGTATTCAAGTCGCCCAGCATTTGACCCAAGCTCAAGCTACCGGAGATCGCAGATTTGTCTTTGTAATTGATGATTTTTGGCAACTCGGCTAGGACTTTGTTTAGGCCGGGAAAGAGGCGATTGGGATTCTGTGTGGGAGAGTAAAGTAATATCTATTAATATATCCTAATTAATATACGAGACAATAATTAATATTGATTATATTTCTAAAGAGCCAGTTTTTGATGAATTCAATACGCGTTTTGGTTAACTTTTGGTAATCCTACTATTAATTCAATTATAAAAATTAACTTAAGCTTTACTCGTATCACCTGAACTATTGATTCACACAACAAAATTTCATTCATAAAACAGAACTCAGCAAAATAAGCACAATAGACACTTTTGCGGTTTAATGACACGTAATTTTTTGCCTTGAACGATTAAGTTACATTTATATTTCAACTGTTATATCACGTCAATTTAGATTATAAATGTCTCACAAGGGAAAAGCTTTGAGAATTATTTATAGGAAATTTAGGTATTGCCTCCTTACCTTGACAATTTTGAACATAACCCCGATAACAGCCAGACCATCTTTGTGCTTGGCGGCTTCACTGACATCCGAGTATCTGGCATTCCGATGGACGATGTGCAGCTCCATATCGAAGCGCTGCTTGTTGATCGAGTGCTCAGATCCCCGCTGGTTCGGGGAACCCCAATGGAAGTGGAAGCCATCGGCCACATAGCGACCCTTAAGCAGGCCTCCAGTTATGAACGGTCTCTTGCCATTAGTCGTGGCTGGTATATCCATGTGAGCTGCAATTAAATTAACGAATTCCCACATATTCGATATTATGTAAAACCAGACCTGACCTACCCGAATGTCCATTATTCTCCAGGGTGAGCGGTCCCCGTAGCTTTACATCATAGTTTCCGAAGAAGATGCGGGGCAATGGTACGACGAGCGACTGACAGAAAGCAAAAGTTATTGAAATAAATTGGCCAGCTCTTTCATTTCTTACAATCATTTCTACAATCATTACCCCTTGTAATGTGAAAAGTGGCGTAAAATAGGCATTCATTTCGAGAGCAATTGGTACTACAACTCGGTTTCGCTTATCAAATTAGCTGTCAAAGGTTTCGATGGTAACCAAAGAGCTTTAAAGTTGTGTATCTCAATGCTGTAATCCAATTACATATTCAATTACTTACCCAACATCATCATCATTAAACTAGTATTTCATAGGTAACTTTCTCAATTTTCTTATAGTTAAAGTTATATAGTTATAGTTAAAAGTTAGTACTAACATTAAAACCTCTCAAATGTATACTTTTTTAAAAGATATTTATATATGATAAAATTCTAGAGGAAAGAATTTGTTGTGAATTAAATGTGTGGAAAGATGTTAGCTACATATTTAGACTAATGCCCAGCCGATGTTGATAAACAAAATACAAGACACGGTCTTAATAAATGCGCATACCAATAAGGTCTGAATATTTTGCACGCATAATTAATACACATAAAGTTGATACATATTTTTAATTTAATTGTTTTCTTGTTCATTTACAAAAAAAAGCATACGGTCTAGCCATTTTTAAGTATGGAAATTTACACTATATCTTGCTCTAGATACCGTGTTACAAGCCCATTTCGTATATAGAACTCACTTTTTGAACAGCTAGCTGAAGCGGCGACTGTCGCACTCCCGAGGCACAGGTGCCGCCCCAATTCTCGCCATGCAGCTCGTAATTCCAATGCGTCACCTTGGTCTCGGCATCTGCAAGTTCGAAATTGTAGCAAAAACAAAGCCTGAAAACGTTTTCACTTTCTTTCAGCCACGCTAAGCTGTTCGTCCGGTAATCCTATTAGCCAAGACCGTGAATAAATTCACTTCTGTTTCGATCATCGACGGACGACGACTCTCTCATTTCTGGCGGGAGCCAAACAAGGTATGGCAGAATGATTAATTATGGATCGTTGGGTATGCGAGAAAGAGTATTAAGTAACTGGGGCAATAATTTTTGGCTTTATTAGTTCCCTTCTCACGCACACACACAGTTCCTGGTACCTAGTTCCCAGGGGGAAATGGGTTCTGGGCTAACAATTACCATTTGATGTATGCTGATAGGCGAGCGGCAGCAGTAGTAAAAGCTTGTGAAAAGCACTCGACTGCATTGTTGCAGATTCCGATCAGATATGATTGTTCTGATTATGGTTGTATATATTTAATTGATTCTAGCGGGCGCGTGTGTCTTTGTCTTTTGTCTCGAGTCGTTTGAAAACTTTACATAATTTATCCGAACCGATTGAATGCGATGCGATGCGAATGCGAGGGAGATGTGCTAACGGTGGCAAAGTTACTACTGCTGCTGCTGCGAACGTCGAACAACTGAAACGGCCCACAAATGGCCCGACAACTTTTATAGCGGGGTTATAGTGGAGCCGCGGCTCACCGTCTGGGGAGTTGCTATTGGAAGTGGATGTGGATGTGGAATTGGAATGGAATCGTATCCGATCGGATCGGATCTAAACTCGAGGCGTAAGTGGGGCGTGATTAGCGCCAAACAGTAGCACCAGCAGCAGCAGCAGTGGGAGCAGCAGCAAGTGTGGCGCTCTAATTGCAGCTGTTTGTTTTCGAAATGATAAATGATGGATCTATCTGTTGGTGTGTCTGCGCAATGTGTCGAGGAAAACCATATAAATATAAACGCTGTGGAAATGCGGAAAAGATCTGACTAAGTTTACTGAACTCTTACACATTCTTTGGGGGTTTTAATTGGTGAATGGAATTAAGACTTTTAAAATACAACTGGCTTGATAGTTAAACAAATTTGTTCTGAAATAAATTTTAAAACGCATTGATAGGAGTTTAGGATAATTCAATATTTGTTACATTTAATTTAATATAAAATCATTATATTCTCTTAAGAAAAAATTGTATTAAATTGGTGTAATTTGTGAGTAAATTAATAAGATTAGGTAAGAGAAATATTTTTATATAAACATCAAAAGGAGGGTGTTTTTTCCTGATGGAATTTCGACATTTACTAAAAAGCTTTATGAATTCAATACAAAGTAAAAGAAAAAAAAACAAAAATCTTTAAATTGAATTATTGATAGTTTTATAATTTCAAACAATTAATTTGCATATCTATAATAATATTTAGGGATGAAATATATTATGGTTATGGTTAGATACCAGTCGATATTTTAATTTAAAAAAATTTTAATATTTAAATACATAAGTACAAAATTTATATATAAAAAATATTAAAAAATGTAAATGTCACATTTCACAGATTTTTTATTTTTTCAAATTTGTATATATTAAACTTTACAATATTTTCTATGTAATATTAAGCGATTTATTTTTGTGAAAATATAACATCGAAGTTTTCCTCTCCTTACACATCCCCAATAATTATTAATTTCTTTTACAAGCTCAATGCCCGCTGTGACATCTTCCAAATGCATTCAACGAAAGTATCTAGTGAAGCCAAGCGTTTTTGCATTTGAATTGTTGTTAATGGTAATCCAATAGCCAAATTTTTGGCAAATATTGTGAATGCAAACGATTGAATCAGCTAGATTTGGCAGAAGCTGCCGGACAGGTTTCGACTTCGTCACTGCCATAACCGCTGGGAAATACTCTGACCAGTTACAGCACACTACCTTTTCACCACAAACTTCTTTGTCGAACGTTCCATAATTCCCAGCGTAAGTGGTGACTCACAGATAAGAGGATCCAATTAGACCGACAATGGCCACATGCGGTGCTAACATCATTTGTCGCCATTGATCTCGGACACACAATTATGCTGGTCTGGCCCAGGCGGTTTCACTTTTCCATCATCTCTCTCTCTCGTGGACCCGAAGAAAGTGCCCTAACATTTTTCAAGGCTTTACATTTAAACTGTATTTCGTATTCTGTCACTAATAGCTAAGTATTCATGCACACTCTTGGTTTATGTATATTAAAAGTAAAATAATGTAACCGAATTTTGATATATGTATGTTATGCTTACATGCCTAGTCAATAGAAACGTAACAAGCACGCTTATCTGGGCAGTCAAACTGCAGCCAGTGGCTGTCGCAATCTTCGCGGACAGCTTTGGTTTTAGTACAGAGAACGGAGAACGGAGTGTCAGAGCTCGGTGGCAAAGTAGATGCGCCGGCTGGGTCAGAAGTCGCCCACTGTGTGCGACACGAACTCAAACTGTCGCTCCACGCTCCTCTCCACGTCCACGTCGAGGGCGTCGTCGATGAAGTGCATCTCTACGTGCTCACGGAAGGCATTAAAGGTCACCTGGCTATTGTACATCTTGCCGCACATGGGGCAGGTTTTTTCCATGGCATCGGCTGCATCGGCCTTTATCTTCTCCTGGATGATGTTGATGCGCTGGCTGGGCGGCGTGCCATTGTGTCCATTGTGCTCGATAGGATACTGCTTGAGTTCGTTGCTGAGGCTCTCGTCCGTCTCCAGACTCTTGTCAGCCATCTCTGGCTTCTTAGCAGACTTCTGGGCGCAATCTGGGCAGGGCTGCATCGCTATTTGGAGATGTGAGAATGGTTACAAAGTAACTACTATGAATACTTAATAGAATTAATTACCAATTCGGTTCTCCAGCAAGGTGAGCGCCGAGCTCAGCTCCTGCTGCTGCTTCATGGCCTCGCGCCGCAGCTCCTGCAGCCCGTCCATGCAGCGTTTGGCATCGACATTGGCATCTGGTTCAGTGGTCGGCTCCTCCACCTGCAGGTTGTATGGATAGGCCAATTCGTTATCCCCGGCCCCGAAGTCATCGAGAGCTATTTCCTCCAGACTCAAGTCCCTCAGTTCATCGGATAGCATCTTGTGGCGCAGGTTCGGGTTGGGCGTGTGCTGTGTAAAGGTCTTGGAGCGCACTAGGTTCTGGCTCAAGTTGGCACGCAAGTCGGGGGAGCTGGGCACCTGCTGGGCCAACTGCTGCTGCTGGTCCTTAGAGATCTGTGAGAGGCGCGACCAGAGGCGGCGGTTCTCGTTAGAGACCATGCCGATGTGCTCCTCTAGCTGTTCTTTCTGTCGCTGCAGCTCGGACACCTGTGCGCGGAGCGAGAGGACTTCGCCGGCTCCTGCAACTCCGTTACCGGCAGGAACAGGCATGGCGGAGGCCTCCCGCAGGCGCTGATTCTCCTCCTCCATACCGGCCACGCGGCGCTGTAGCTGAATGCATCGCTCTTTTATTGTCTGCAGGGCCACTTGCAGTGCGTAGTTCATCTTGTCGCTGGAAGGATTGGAGTTGGTGGATATGGAACTGGCCGGAGCCGTGGTCTTAGCAGCGGTTGCCTCCATTGCGATTCACCTGCGGATGCAGGATTTTTGCATCCGAATTCTAGGCCTGGTGAAGTCAAAAGTATTTGTTTTTTTTTCCGAAGATTTCGTTTGATTTCCTTTTTGTTGCGTTCTCATTCGTGTGACCATGCGGAATACTCTTAAAAAATACTAAAATAAATGACGATAGTTTTACGTTTTTGTGGGCAGAGCAGTATTTTCATTGTACTAAATAACGGTTGAGTGAAAGTTCGATGCAACAAGTCGTTAAGCTATGTATTTAAAAATGTACCTTATACATGCATCATTAAATGGATTTCCTAAACAAAATTTAACATTTCTTCAGATATCTACGCAACTTATGAATCAAGAAGTAACGTGTAACATTCTTGCCCATATCTCAAATTTTTTAGTATTTCTTTTACGTAAATACCGCTTATCGTTACGTCGTTGTGAAATGTGACCAGTTTTGCTTCAACGAACAGCTGGGTTTGTTTACGCGGCTTATTATCCAACATTTCGCGATGCTTTACAGCAAGACTTTAGTCAATTTTTACAAATATAAAAGAAAAGTATGGCAGAACGTGAGTCACATTATAAAGCGCTGCAATGCCACCTACCATCCACCCAAAATTCTTTTCTTTGGCACCGACAACTTTTCCCTTCCCAGCTTACAAGCGCTCCATAAAAACTGCAGGTGAGTTTCCGGTAAAAAATTTACTTTTTAAAAAGGTCTTAATATATTATTTACCCTAGTGACCGCCTGGGTGTAGTGACCTCCTTCAAGAGTCCTGCCAACTGTGTAAGGAGCTATGCTGAGCGGGAGAAATTGCCGCTCCAGAGATGGCCCATAGATGCCTCCATTTGTTCCAATTACGACCTGGGAGTTGTGGTGTCCTTTGGTCACCTGATACCTGCGAACATTATTAATGGATTTCCGGCGGGAATGATTAATGTTCATGCCAGTCTCTTGCCTCGATGGCGAGGAGCTGCTCCCATTATCTATGCTATTATGAAGGGTGATGCCAGCACCGGAGTTTCCATAATGAAAATCGAACCACATCGGTTTGATATTGGTGCTGTAAGTTAATAGTTAAATAATGCTTAATTATTTAAAGTTATTAAATAGTAATATTTTAGGTGCTAGCTCAGAAAGAGGTGGCCATTAAGCCTGATGGTTTCATGCCAGAGTTGCACGCTTCTTTGGCCTTATTAGGAGCTGATTTACTTGTAGAAACTGTGAACAACTTGTCTCACAGACTAAGGGAAGCTAAGGCCCAGGATACTACAGCTGCCAGTTACGGTAAAGTATCCTACAAAATTAAAAATTCCGTTTTTAAAAATACATACATTCATTTAGCTCCCAAAATAACAACCAAAATCACAGAGATAAACTGGTCCGAGCTTTCAGCCTCTGATATATATCGCCGACACAGAGCTCTTTATGGTTACAAACCCCTTACCACAACCTTTCAGGATAAGCAAGTCCAGCTCTTGGAACTCCGGATACCTGAAGTTACATCGCCCAGCCTTGATCCCGGCCATTTTAACTTCCAACGCAAGCGGAAAGCCCTGTTAATAGGATGCGCCCAGGAGAGTATGTTGGAAGTACTGCAGTTACGCGTAGAAGGCAGAAAAACCATGAGTGCCCAGGACTTTAATAATGGATTCCTGAAGCAGGCCAAGTCCTTGCAATTCACAGATAGTAAAATAGTGTCATGTTGATAACAAAATTATAGTTTTAATGCACAATTATTGTTAAGGTCCTAAGCCAAGTCAGAGGGTTTGACTTCCTTAGTTTCGGACAGCTGCTGAGTAGATTTCTGTAGCAAATTCTTGGTGAACCACATGGGACGGGGCTTCTTCATCTCAACAATGCGCTTGCCCTTCAGCTCTTCGGCGGATTGTTCGGCTTTCTCTCCCTCGTACAGTACGATAACTTCCTTGTCGACGGGATCTAAGCCCAGATTCTCCTGGATTTTCTCTTGCATTAGCTCTGTTTCCTTTAGGACTTTTTGGTAGCAGAAGGCTGAGGGTTGGATTTTGATTAATATCTTCCAATAATATGCATTTAGAAGAACCTACGACACAGCACTCCTAATTCATGGTCATGTCCACACTGCAGGCACGAGCGAATGTTCCTCTTCTCCCTCAGAGGCTTCCATACGTGTTCAGGGTATCCAAACTTCCGCTTCAGTCGCTTCTCCACGGATCTCCTGTGTTTGGGTACGGCCCAGAAGATGCCATCTCCAATAAGCTGCTTCAGGCTGAATTCCTGTGATGATTTCTGGCCTGAGATGCCGCTGTGCTCATGTTGGAAACCGGCCACAGCCAGCGCTGCATGGATAACGTTCTAATTAAGATGAAATTTAGGCAAATAATGCAAGTCTCCACCTGGCGGATATCCTCCATGTGGCAGGAATAGACGCTCCACGTTCCTTATGAAGTTTGTAATTGATAAAAACAAATTTCTCGACATTTTACGGCCAATATGCTGGATTTACGTAAACGTGAATAGGGATGGACAAAATTCAACAGCATTGCTATCGATATATTGGAACATAATCAAGAAAAAACGTAAGTATTTAAGGAATGACAGTATTTTAAATTTAAGAGCTATGGAGCTTATTTCCTAATTTAATCTTAATTTCATAAGTTCTTCTATCTCAACAAGGAAAATTAAAACCCTCATCTCTTTTACAAACTCCACCCCTAGTACTACGTAGCGTGCCGGCCGCTTTACGTCACCACGCACGTTTCAGCCGATATTATTCGTGAGAGCGGTCAACAGCTGGTCCAACAGCTGTTCTGCACTGTTACGTCAAAATAAAGTAGTGAAAAGGTGCAAATTCCCAGGAGTTAAATAAAAACTATTTCCGAGTCCGGAAAACACGTTGCGAGCGGCATTTTCGAGTGGCTAAGTGGATCTAGAACATGAGGGCACTGACGTCGGGCGAGACGTAGTGGCTGTCAGGCAGAGTGGAGCCGACCTTATCAGTAGAGTGGAGCAAGGGCAAAGCGAAAAGAGCGGATAGTGTGCGTTGCCCACAGGTCCGCGGGGTCACACATTACCCCCGCCTCCACTCAACGTCAAGTTCAAGCGGCGTTCGGCTCGGACTTCGCAGTGGGGAATCGGCCTGCATCTTCGGCTTTTTGTTTCCACCACAGCCCGCAGCTCACCTGAGATATCTACCACACCTGGCGGCGCGCACGCGCGCATCGTTTCAAAAAAAAGTCGGTTGGCAAAAACACTTCGCTGGAGCTGTTGGAGCCAGACGCAAGCAAACCGCGCTTCGCCTCGAATTCGCCTGTGGAAACGACCCCAAACCCACAAAGTCACACCGAAATCGCCGCGCTTTTCATAATCGCAGATCCTGCGACTCATAAAAAAAAACAAAAAATATTAAGCAAATAAATATACAGGAATAATGTCGCTTATTATTCAATGAGTGACTCTTCTTGAATTCTTTAAAAAAGGAGCATTGGCCAACTCTGCCGAAAACCTACGAAAAAATTTAATAAAAATAAAAGCCCTAACAAAATATTAAAATTAATCAAAAATGGCCTGCTTGAGCACTTCCGGTCGCGTTGTGTGCGGTTCGCGTCGCCAGCAGACGCACAAGCTGCTGTATCAGCTTTTCGGCACCAGCGCGAGCTCCGTTTCCGGTTCCGGTGTCGGTTCGCGTCCAGGATATGCGGGGAATCCCCATCCTGGCTTGGCCCTGCCCAAGACACAGCTGCAGGCCCAGCGACTCTTTCACGGATTAAGCTTTAACATCGGCAAGGATTACCCCGATCTGCTGGTGAGTTCATTGCCAGCTCGAACCCGTAGCTGGCCAAGAGTGCATTGGCTGCTGCTGCTGCACATGCGCCAAATGTTTGCCGCTAATGCGTCTGCGTGACTTTGGCTTTTGCCAGTCTCGCTTTTCTTTCGGTTTCTTGCATTTTCTTTGCTGCAAACCCAAAAAGAAAATGAAAGTGAAATTGGTCGCTGGCTTTTGTGCAAGTAGCGTGAAACCGAAGAAAAAAAAAAAGAAAAACAAACCAAAGGCCGAAGCCAAAGCCGAGGAAAACACAACTTGTTGCGCCGCCCACTGTCGCAGATAGCTAAAATTCGCGCAAAAATCGGGATAGTGTGTTGTTGGCGGAAGCTGCCGCCGCGTTTATAGTATTTATTATTGTGCTTCGGTCTTTTTTGTCGTCATTTTCCGAACTTTTATGTTTTTCCTCGCATATTTGCAAGGTGAAGTTTTTATCTTTGGCTCTCTTTCTGGCCTGTCCGCTTGCAGTTTGTCATTAGTTTTTACATTGTTGACAAGTCTGTGGATGATTTTCTTCCTCTGAACTTTTTCACATCTTTCTTTTGTTATGCAATTTCGCATAGTTACTAGCTTGATGATTTATTGCCCGCATTTATCAATATTTATAGCTTAAAAATCACACAGCTGATTCCGAGCAGCGCTTGTCAAACTGTGACCTGCGCCGTATACGCAATATCCGGCACTTTATTTTGAAGTGCCTTTTTCGCGGGGTTCTATTCAAGCACAGCAATAGTGTGTTCTCTTATCAGCCAGCAAAATGCTATCAGTAAATTGCTTATTTCGTGTTTTGTAGTAAAAATACATCATCACAATTGTAATCTCTCGACCATCTGGTATTTAAGTCTATGAATGACGCTGCTAGAGGCAATGTAACTTAGAGAAGGGTCGTAAATAACTCGCAAACCTATATTATTCACAAAGCTATTACTGAAAGCTAGGCTATATTTCTTGAGTAAAACATGTGGAGGTTATATTCTGGGAGCCTTAATTGTTCTATAGCTAAAATCAAAAGGCAATCCGGGCTATTGTCTTTAAATTCAATTGGCCAAGTCGAAACCATTCAACCGCTTGCCTTCAATTTAATAGCTTATTTACCGCCTTGAGTGTGTGTTGGCCACCATTAATGCATAGGCTTCTCTCACATTTGTTTTTAGTTAATTGTTTTATGGCACGCCACTTAAGTCAGCCAGCCTATTTAGTGGCTTGATTTAATGGATTTAGCATTCCGAGTGCAGTAAATTGAATGCAGTTTGCTGAATGCAGTTTGCTGGCCATTATTCAATGGCTTCGATGGTATATGTAAATAACCGTAGTTGGTGGGCCCTAAGCCTTGACATAAAGTTGTGCCGTTTTGTGTGATATATGTCTGAAAAAAGGTTAAGAGCTCATTAATTCACTTTAATGCACACCTTTGACACTTTTCACATTCGGCCCTGATCCGAAAGAAAACAGCACTGCCGTTTTTTTGACCGAAAAATTAAAATTGTTGTCTACAAATAATTAAATAAGTTTATTTACAAGTAATACGAAAACGAAAAATGTATAACAACTATTTTAATTTCGTATTTAAACTTAAAGAAAAATCAGGAGACATTTTTGTAAAATGGAGATCTGCTTTGAAAATTTGTATCTTCTTTAAAAAAATACATGAAATCTTAAAATAATTTGAACATTTTGTAATATTATAAACATACATAATACTTTATTAAACTACATTAACATTTAACATGTACATGTATTTCTACCAAAATAAAGGCATTTCTGCAAATTTAATAAATTTAGATAAAATTATAAAAAAAGGAAGATTAATTTTTTAAGGGGGATTCTTTTAATTTGAATATATAAAGTTTCCTTAATATATATAATTTCCGTAATAATATTTAAAAATAGTTAAAACTTTTTTTTATTAAATAATCCCATAACGTAACACTCATTTAAACCAAAATAAATGCATTTTTCGGCGCCCACAAAAGCTTGGAAAAAGTGAAATATTTTGTATGCAGCTGCCGTTATCGAGTTATTTATGCATTTCGGCTGTTTAAGACTCTGCCTGTTTCATTTTCGAAGTCGAATAAAAATTCATTCGACGCCAAATTGGTTTTATGCCCAACTCACATCCACACACCGCTCAAAACGGGACAAAAGCAAGCACCTGGAAACTGATACGTCGTTCATCTATCATAGGTAAACAATAAACAAAACGCAAATAGAAAGCGCACGTCGCAGCGGCAGAGCAGCTGGCAGCGCTGCTGCTGTCCAAAAAAAAAGAAGAAAAAATAAAATAAATAAAAAAACTAAAAAAAAAACAACGCCAACTAATAATAGTCAGCAACAACAAAAACAGCAGCAAAATCAAGCGGCGAGCCAACCGCAGCCATAGAAGAAATTCACTTTTAACGGTTTCTTTGACTTTCTTCTTCATTTCATTTGCCAAGCTCCCCCGCCCCGCGACGGGCCATTGTGTTGGCCAAAAGAAACCAGCCAAACAAAAAAAATAAAGTAAAATAAAAGTTTAGAGTCTTTATCTATGCGCCACACGAATTTGGCAACGAACTGATTGGCCAGCTTTGCGTATTTTAGTATTCGTTATCGCCGGTCAGTACATCTTTGACTCGAATTAGTTTCCAAATCATTTTCGTCTACGAACCTCTTCCGCATTTGCCCCTCCTCTGTGTATACCAGCTTTTCACTTTCATTGCAAATGCGTGAAATAAAGCCGCGTTTGGCTGAGCTTTAGCCGGGCCAAGAGTTTTAACGCCAGCGTGTGAATTTGATGGGTTCATACTCTCAAGGTGGCGATTTTTTAATTAGATTAGAGATTAGAGAGTCTTTGGGTACAGTTAGATGTTTCTCCGGGCTTGGTTGATTGATTTCCGTCGATTCTCTGGCAGTTTTTTATATTTTTTCTTGTGAGTATATGTACTTAATTTGAATGTGAGGGTTTGGTCGCGTGAAAGTGAAACCAAATCTCGACCTGTTTTCAATGAAATTTTTTTTAGAAATTTGTTGAGCATGAGCTGTAGACTTAGAGATTATTTTAAATAGCTTTTAATACTCAGGTTATCAAAGAAAATATCAACATTAAGGACTGCACACAAAAAAATAGCTTCTAGGCTTTTAATAAATGGATCTTTAAATATGATAAAAATAAATTGGAAATATATCTAATTACATAGTTAACAAGTAAAATATGCATTTATATTTTCTCAGAATAAATTAAATGTTAAATCCAAGTAAACAGAATGCTTTTATTTTAATGAACTGATTTGAAAATAATAAATAAAATCCTCTTTAAAACTAATTTCAAGCATTGTCATTGTCAAGCATAAATCTCTCGTTCCGGTTGTCCTAAAATTGTATTTCACAATCCTCCCATCTCTTTGTGTGAAAGCCATCATCGGACTGAGCATAAATATGTGAAAAACAAGAGACACAAAAAAGTGGCAGATATGCTAAAAGATACATCTGACATATGCACAAGATGGTCATATCGTAAATCGTTGTCTTTGTGACTGTATCTTTATTTCGGCAAAACACTTTCACTCGTCGCTGACCCACAGACTGACCAGCGACTGAACCTCTCCAGAACGCGTTATTCTCTGGCAGCTGAATATTAATATTATTTATTTTTAATATGCCATCGCTTATGGTTTAATTGGTTAAGAGCGGGGGTAGAGGGCTATGGGGCCAATATCGAAATCGAAATTGGATGTGGGCATGCCTAAGCGGATTGGGTTGACTTTCATTCAACCTGTCCTACACCTGCAATGGTCTCTTTGATTGCTGGCTGGCGGTGGCTTTGCCAGTGCCTGTGCCTGTGCCTTTGCCTTTGGCTTTGGTATTTTTCGGCCCGTACTTGCTGACCCAATTCCAGAAAGACGCTTGCGTTTTGGTGTTGTCCTAAACTGGTTTCGGGTTCGGTTTTCGGTTTCGGTGGTTTCTGCTGCCGC
>VNJV01020396.1:0-14809 GCA_008042635.1 Drosophila nikananu | reverse complement strand
GACGACAACGCAACTACTCCTCCTCGCCAGAAGTGATTGCTATTTGCTTAAATCCTTAGCTGCAGCAAGACAAATCTGAAGCCCCCTGGGAAGCTTATTAATTATAGACAAATATGTGGTAATTGACTGCGCCACGAAGCGCACACAGAGACTAAAGACTGAAACTGAACAGAAACTGAAACTGAGATATATTAGATACTACATATATGTGCGGGGGCAAAACGCACACAATGGCTGTGAATCTGAGCTTGAACTAAACGTTATCCGGCGCACAATGGGCTAATTTTAAGCTAATATTTATGCAGCAATTAAAACGGTTCAGTTGAGCTGCGTTCGAGCTACGGTGACGCCATCTCGGTGGCACCCACTTCACCCACCACCAACCATTATCCTTGCAGAAACCCGATGAAACTCCAGCACAACATTTGCTGAGCAAACAGAATATGAGTGCAGGAGGAGCTGAAGCTGAAGCTGAAGCTGGAGGTGCCCACAGCCTGAGATGAATGATAAATGAATGCAGGACTGCTGCAGAAAGGACTTTGCTGAAACTAACCCAGATCATGAATAATATTGCGCGAGTGGAATATATATGGAAAGCGCGCGGTCTTGGCTGATTTGTGGCAAAGGATTTGTTTGCACCAAAGAGAAAAATATGAAATGCAGACAAATTGATGAAAAGTTGCTTTTAAACTTGAACTACATTCTTTTGAGGTTTTAATTTATTAAAAAACGAACAACAAATTAGATAAAAGAGTTAGGAAAATACTAAAATATTCTTTTAATTCGTTTTGAGGCTTTAAACTGCTCGACTGCTCAGCTTAATGATGCAGAAAATAAGTTAAAAATCCATTAAACTTATAGTTTATTATATAATTTAAGCAATTTAGAGGGTAAATCTAATATCCTTCCCTATGGAATACTTTTGATAATAGTTCTGTGTGTGGGAAAACTATGAGTGGTCATGGTCTGATTGACTTGAGGAGCCCTTGAGCCAGCCCACTCTATGCACCCATCGATATACACTTCTCATATGTATGGCTGGATGGTTGGTTATTGAAAAGTTTAGTCCTAAGCCCCATGGAACTCATCTCTGGCCTGGGATCAGCAACATCATCAGCTTAGTCACAACTTGAGGCCAATAAGGCGGCCCTCATCCGGCCATGTAAAGTGTCAGATGTCGTCGCCGGGTCTTTTGGCTTTTTGCTTTTGCCTTTGACTTGGCCAGCACTTTTATCAGGCAACACTCACACCCACTCGCACATGCACTCATACAGCCAAATATCCACTCATCTGCCTAATTGAATTCCTTAACGTTTGTCGCTGCTGCTCCCCCCTGTTGTTCCGGCAGTGAAATCTCGGGGAATGTTTCCTTTTCCGTTCAGAGTGCCAGTGGCATGCCATCTCGACATCGACAAGGGCTATGGCACCCTGCTGCTGCTGCCACTGGCCACTTTGCACGCCTGTCAGCCAAGTTAGTAGCCCCGCCAATCCACTTCTCCCCTGTCAAAACTATGCGCCTAAGTATGTCGATGGCCATGTCGTTGCCCGCATGCCTGAATGCCAATTCTACATGTCGTTTTTAATAACTGTGTCAATCGGCTTCTGACTTTTCCGATTCTGGCTGGGATAAAGAGCTTGGCAAGAGGAGGAGAGTTCGGTCGGTCGGTCACTCATCATCATTGGTGGTGGGTGGCCATTAGAGGACATCAAAGCGAGTGGAGAGATCGCAATTAGTGGTCCCAGATTGGCCGCATATATCCCGCCAGCAAGTGCACATGCACTGGACATTTACATTTACTCGTTCATTAATTAATTGCAATGTCCTCAATTGTCAATACACAACACACACACCCACACACGCACACACAGAGGGAGACACACCCTAATTGGCCTAATCGACTTGCGGCCATGGTGTCTGGGCCAGGAGTCCTGTTCAAGCCACATTGCCGCTCATTAATAATAAATGTTTTGTGTGTAATAATTGGCCATATGCTGCATACACTGGGAAAAGTCATTACTTTGGAGGGGGAGGAGTCGAGACAATTAGCTTTACTTGGGAGTTTAATTGAGGCTTAATGATTGGTTTAGTTAGTTAGGATTTATTTTTATATTCCTCCAGACTAAGAGAAATACTGAGTATATTTTATAACCAAACTAAAAACCCTTTAAGTCAAGTACTCGCTAGTTTTCCCCAGTGTCCTGAGCTGGCAAAGAACCCTGCTTCATTTGCAGCTTCATTAAAACCAGATTGAATGCTTTTTCCCTGCTTGTCTCTACCTGGTGGCTGGTGGTTGCATTTTCCGATAGCGTTTCTCTAATTGATTTTAATACGTCCAGCTAGCTCGTCAGCTTCTAATTGCCAACTCTGGCTACGCTTATCTGCAAATTGCTGCTGCTTTTGCTGCTGGTTTTTGGCCACGTTTGCCTTTGCTAGCATGTTGGCTTAATCGCCTGTCAAACGACTGACAGTAGCGGCTGACCATAGCCCCAGACCCCCGGCTTTTCCGTGCGGCTTTTCCACTCCGCAGACGACGCAGACGGTTGGCATGCCAAACTGTTTTTCTCATTACCATGCCTCGATTGGCGCTTGACAAGCGCCTTATTTGATGTTTTATTCAAGGCCTTTGATCTTTTATGCGCTTTATCTATGAGGAGCGTTTGTGGAAATGTTGGCAAAAAAAAAAGCAAAAACGCGAGTGGGGGGGTGTGGAGAAGTTGGCGTTGACAATGGGGGCAACACAAAAAATAAAAAAAAAAAAAGGAAATTATGAGGACGACCTTGATGCGAACGATTATGGCGGCGGGAGGAGGGTGGAATGCCGGAATGTTGGCAGTCGCGTAAACAACAGCCAAACAATGGGGCTGCATGCATTAATCCTTAATAATGGCGGCTAATCTTGGGCCAGGCTGGTCGTCCGGGCGAAAGTTGATTAAGCCAAACTGATTAGGTTTAGGCCAAAACAAAAAAAAAGAAACCAGCTAAAAAGCAGCTGTAGCCTGAGGGGGCGCCTTGTCGCCTGCAGACGTCCACGTGGCGTATGCGCAATGTCACCAGGCAAAACGCGATGCTGCTGCTGCTGCTGCTGCTGCAGCTGAAAAGTCTGAAAGGCAAAGCTGAAAATGGGGTAGCAGTAGCAGCCAGCGAGCAACACTCAGCATTTTTCTTTTCGAATAGTTTTTGGCCGGGGCTAAGTGGAGGCTTAATTAACATAAGCGAGGGAACGAGAGCAAAATCTGTGTGCGAGTGTTCTTGAAAGCTTTTAGCCCTCCAAAACACACACACACAGAGAGATCATCAGCCTGGGAAACAGAAATATATATAAAAACATAAAAACATAAAATCCCTCACTTTCAAGTGCAAAATTGTCAAGTGGTATGCCATTTTTTTACTCGTAACCCTTGCTCATTCCACAACCCAGAGACATCAATAGGCAACAAGAAATCTGAACAAAAAAACCTGCTACACAACAATGTGATTACAAATGGAAACAAAAAATAATTATTTATGTGCTGGCTGGCATTTGTTCTATATATAAAAAGAGAGATATTTCTATACAGAGAGAGCGAGCGAAAACTAGCGCAATGTCCTGGCCATTTCCTTGACCGAAACGTAACGCAGCCGAAGGTCAACGTTATCCTTATTATTTACAGCGGCCATTGTCTAAGTATGTTAGTGTATGTGTGAATAAATGCAGTAATGCAGTTTGCTCTGTGTGTGTGTGTAAGTGTGACGTCAGTGAGTCTGTTATCCAGGCGGAAAACAGGACATGAAAATCAATCTTTTTCCCCAGCCTCGCATAAGAGAGAATCGAAACTTGTCTCGTTGAGCAAATTTGCACAAATTTGCAAAAAGGGAAAATGGGTTTTCCAGGCTAAGGAGAAGGCAAAGAAGAAGTAAAGATTTTCCTAGATTTTACAAACGTTTTCTTTTATGTTTTTTTAAAGCACTTTATTTAGCAATCTCCTCTTTACAAAAGTTAAAAGTTTTCACTTATTTATTTATGATTTTTCAGCTTTAAAAGATTTGTTTCTAGAAAATCTTTGAATTACAATAACAAAAACAAAGATTTCTGCAAAAAGAAATCTCTTACAAATATATCCTGGAGAAATCTTGTATTGCTGGACATAATTTATGCAAAGAAAAGCAAAGTTGTCTGCCGTCTTTCGCATGACAAACAGCACTGAATGAATATTTAGCACCTTCTTGTGCAACACAATTCAACTTCTTCAACTCATCTTCGGTTTTTGGTATCAAAGTTGCATTATAGAAGAGCGTGGAACAATATGCAAAACATTCTCTTTTCCAGTTTGCATGGCAACGAGCTCTGAGAGTCGTCGGCTTGGCCGAAAAGGGGGCCAACGGGCCAGCTAGCTGGCAAACAATCAACTCCGGCTAAGCCTTTGTTTCTTTTGTTGCATTTGTTGACAGACGAAAGCGCGATATGCGCGCAGGAAATTGAGTGTGCAACATCCTGGGGGCCACAAGCAACGGCAGGAGCAGGAGCAGTTCCACTACGAGCCACATCCCATCATCCTGCCATCCTGCCATCCTGACATCCCGCCTCCATCAGCCTCCTGTCTCGAGCCTTCCTGCAACTTTTTATGCCGCAGAGACCGCAAGGAACAAGGAATTGCCGGGGCCAGGTGGATTTGCTTGCTCGACCTTGGTGGTGGTGGTGGTGGCGATGCCTGCCATGTGGCACAGCTGCACGGCAACAAATTATTGGGTCTCTTTGATTGTCGCGAATTCGGGAAATAGGGTTTCCATTTCAAGGAATGCCAAAGAGGGGTTTTCTCTGGGGGTTCATTGTGTCCCGCGAGGAGTGGGACATAATGAGTTTATTAAGTCGAGTCAATGGTGAGGGGTTGAAATTTGTATTTAAGCTGATAATAATTAAATTTAAAAAAAAATTATAACCCAACATATCCGAAATAATGAATATCGTCAACAAATATAGTACTTGTATGATAGAAGGAGTCTTACTTAAATTTAATATATATTTTTTGTTTTGTTATAAGGAATATACATATAAGTAAAAAGGAATAGTGCATTGTGGCCTATAACAAAAAGTATAGGGCTCAATAGAATATAGTGAATATCCCTAAGTTTAATTTATATAATTTATGAATATTAAATAATATGGTCTATATTTTTAAATTGTCAATATGATCGAAAATTAGATTGCAAGGAATTTTTAGATTATTTTATATTACTTTTAAATTATTTGCCCTTTTATTCGATTGTTCTAGTACTTTATATCAAATAGAATACCGATTTATCGCCTATATGTTAAAATATCGATTGTTCCTAAAGTATCGACCAATTTACGATATATTCAGCTTAATTTCCTTTAGCTTTTTCCAATTTTCAATTCAGTTCAATTTTTATTTCATATTTATATTACAGGGTTTTGTGAATTTTGAAAAATTATCTTAAATAAAGATTTATAGCTTTGTATAATTTAGTAAAGCAATATTTTCTTCCTTTTTTAATGATAAGTTTTAGGATAACTCTTTTAAAATATTTTTCTTTGATTATTCTATGGAAAGAACTTTAAAATTCTTGAAACTTATCATTTTTGTATGTAATATATATATTTTACTACTTAATTATTTATTTATATTTTTATTTCTTAGCTTTTTGTCTTTGTGCACTGAGGCCTGGGCATCATCATCTTCAATCAGCTTGCCCGCTTGGGCAGCCACTTTCGCCACACTTGAACCTTTTGTTTATGCAAATCAAAAACTGTTGCCCATGGCCCACATTCAGGGCATTTCTTGATTCCTTTTTTGCCGCCACGTCTCCGTGTCCCGTGTCCGTCTCCCTGTCCGTCTTCGTCTCCTTTTGCCGTCTCCTGGTTACTGTTTTTCATTTGCCAACATTGTCAGTTTCGCCTTGGCTCGCTTCCGCCTTCGCAAGTTATTTGCATCAGGCATTCTTTTCAGCTGCTCCGATCCGCTCTGCCCATTTGGGCCAAAAGCGGTGCATCCTTCAAGGCAAGGGCCCAATTTGTTTCAGCCCTTCTGCTCTGCCTTCACTGCTGATGCAGCTGCTCGTAATGGCCACTAACTTGGCCCTCAGTGAGTGAATGTGAGTGTGTGTGGGATAGCAATTAAGTCTTTGTCTCCGCGAAATAAAGGAGGCAACGTCCCCATTCCCTTCTCCCCACCACGGCTCGTTTTTTAATGTCTTTCGCGAACTTGACCAGGCCATCTCGGTCTCTTGGAACTCAGCTGGCAAGTCGCAGGACCTGACACGCCAGGACAATGCGTCAGTCAAGTTGCTTTTAATTAACCAAGCAACTTTTTCTA
Organism: Drosophila nikananu; assembly: GCA_008042635.1. Lineage (NCBI taxonomy): Eukaryota > Metazoa > Arthropoda > Insecta > Diptera > Drosophilidae > Drosophila > Drosophila nikananu. The sequence goes on along the minus strand of VNJV01020396.1, from coordinate 8,497 downwards.
TACTTTCCTCAGCGTCTCTCCTCCACTTATTTACGAGCATTGTCTACTTTTCGCATGCAATATTCGAGGGCGAGCAAACTCTCGGGACAAGCAATTTAAGTCAAACAATGGGAATTTGAGTCAGAAAGTCGGCTTCAAGTGCCAAAGCATCCTGGAAAGTTGTTGGCTCACATGCCCCTCCACCTTTTCTCACAACTTTCGGAGCTGTTTAACTCAATAAGAGCAGTACAAATACGAGAGCAATATGTACATGCCATCTTCAAACGGAAACTTTCCTTTAGTCCCTCGTTGTAATCGGAGCCCCCGGAAACTTTTCGACTTTTCCTGCTTTTCCTGCTATTTTCAGCGCGAACGAACGAAAGGCTAATAAAAAATAATTTTAATATGCATAAATCGCAACTTGTGTTGGCTTCAAAGGCGCTGGATGGATGGACACATGATGGAGTAGCCGGATGGCCCACACACACACACATCGTCTCCTGGACGACGGCCGTCAGCAAGTCCACCATCCGGCGGAAACGCAACCCAAACTGCCACTGCCACTGCCACTGCCACTGCCACTGCTCATGCTGCTGACAGCATCTCCCCAGGAATCACTCATCCTCTCAGTCGCGAACCTTTTGTCCAACCTTCCTGTCACAGGGTCCTGTCCCGATTGACCAAGTCACCGGGCGGCACATCCATTTGCGGTCATCCTTGCCGGAGACCGGGGCACCCGCCATCTGGGGATCTGGGACAGAGATCTAGGACCTCATTGCCATTGACATTCGCATCGGACCTTAGAGCTACTAGCAACGTTTCCGCCCGAACGTAACAATGTGCTCCAGCAAACATGGCCATGACAGGCCATCTAATCCGCTCCTGAAATAGAATTCCCCAGCACAAATCTGTCAGCAGGTTTGCCCTGACAGTTGCCTCCTCCTCCGTTGGCACTTCCACCGCACAGCCCTTCAATCACCGCCAGTTGTTGGTTGGTGAAAAATAGAAAATGCATTTTACCGCCATTTTCCAGAGGCTGCAGCCTCATGCTGTGACACCAGTTGGTTGCGAATTGAGTGGGTCGGGTGGCCCCCGTGTCTACAGTGCGTATACGCCGCGTGGGGCATTGGGCGTCTATTTGCCAAAATTAGCAGGTGCATCTCTTCCAAGCTAGTTGACCGTGCAAACGAGTTTTGGCCACATGGCGAGCTCTTGTCAAAGTACAAAAGGTGTTACATTGAAGCACCAGCCACAGGGGGGTTCCCCTTTAACTTTACACCCAACGCTAACTAGGCACAAACTGGAAGAGAATTTCTATTTGCTTAAATTTGTAAGGTTAAGGTAATCCTTGACTTTAGAATTCTGCGATTTCCGGCATATTCAAATTTAATTTCCCCCCCCAGAGAGTTGAAGTTCATAAACTTAAGCCGGCTCCCACACACACGCTTAGTCAGTGTAGCGTTAAAAATCTTAAGATTTCCGACACGAACACTTAAAAAACGATTCAAGGACCTTCTCGCACAGCACAGGACCTTGTTGCTGCGCTCCATCGACGCGGCCTAAACGTGCCAGAAGTTATGCTACATGGCCTAATGTCATTTGCATATTCCCGTCCGCCATTTTCCACTCAGACACATAAGCACACACACACAACACACACACGCACACTCGCACATTTATCCTTTCTTTTCTTTTCCACCCAAAAAGGCTGAAGGACGCAGGCCGGATTTCATTTCATTGTTGAGCGCTAGCAAATATTGAAATTAGAATACAAATTAAAAGGCTTTTAATGTAAACAGGCAAAAGGTTTCTGGCTACAGCTACCCGTTCCCTGGGTCAAAGTTATCGTCTGGTTTTTTGGTTTTCAGTTTTTCGCATACTCCTCCCTGATTCTGGGGGAAACTGTAGCCTGTTCCCTGCTATTATTATTATTGTTGCTCTCTCGTTGTTTATGGCTAAAACTGCCACGCCCTCTGTTAAAAAAAGGGCTTGCAGGCCAACAGACGCCTGCTGTTGACTTTGGCCTTAACGCCCGCGGGTCCTGGAAATTTATTTCCTGCCTCCCTCGCTATATTTACCGATTCTGATTTGCGATTCGTCGATTTGGCATAAAAATTGTGCAGAAAATTGATTTAAGGCCTGGCTCGAAGTAGCAAAAATTCCGGTAGCTTGATTTTAAAGGAAATCGAATCGAATGGAGTTGTGTTAAAAAATGGTATGTAACTTCAATATTGATTTATATGTTTTGAGTAATAAATATTTAACAATGTTGTCTTTCTATTTGGCCATAAAAGTTCAAAGAAAGTTAATTTAAACCATGGCTCGAAGTACTAGCTTGATTTTAATGAAAAACTAAGAGATTTTAGTAAAATAAGTGTATAATTTGATTTATATTTACCTATAAATCTACATTTAACAATTCAGAATTGTGTTTCGTCGGCCACAGAAAATTAATTCAAAGGCTGTTTCGAAATACCAAAAATCCTGGTAGCTTGTTTTTAAAGTAAATCGAATAGAGTTACTTCAGTCCTGATTTATGTTTATCGATTAATCAATGTTTAACGATAACGATGTCTTGCGATTTGTCTATAAAAGTTAAACACAAAATTTATTAAAAGTCTGAATCGAAGTACATAAAATCCTTGTAGTTGGATTTTAAAGTACATCGAATAAAGTAACTTCAGTCTTGATTTATATTTACCTAATAATAATCAACACAAAATTTATTAAATGTTTTAAAAAAAGTTTTATAAATTTATAATACCATATTATAAAATATCGTATAAATCCCTGTAAATAAATAATCAGAATCTCAGTTAAATGTTCCTAGCTCCCATTATACTACATATTCAGATTTATTCAAGCGAAATTCATTCGAAATCATGTCCTGTGCATGTCCACTTCAGTGGCAGCCAAGTAAAGTAACTGCAAATGGCCGGAAAAAGTGTCCCCGTTGATGGGGGGGGGCCTAAACGATTTGAGCCGTGACCAATAGCCGAAATGTTATGCTTTAATTTTGCATTTTAAGAATCTTTTATTTTTTCGTGCCAAGTTCCCTTTCACCCCCTCTATCTGTCTGTGTGTGTGTGCTCGTGTGTGTGTATCCTTTTCGTCCCTATCGCTGTTCCTTTTCCTGTTTGGCCGAGAGCAAACAGCAAACCAAACAGGGCCTCCGACAACGACTGAATAAACAAGGGAAACCAAACAAACAAAAAAACAATTTTACGTTTCACTTTGCAGGGGGCAGGGGGATGGGGAGGGGATGCTGTAGTAGCAACAAAAAAAAACACAAAAGTATTGACCTGCTTTTGGTCCACCCTCCCACATGATGCTAAATGCGCCCCATAAGTATATGTGTGTGCGGGGTGCACATCCTCCTCCTGCACATCCAATATTTTGACAATCCTTAGTGGCGACATATGGCCAGGCTCTCCTCTACCCTCCCCCCACATTGATGATGGCCCCAGGATGCTGCGGGTTGTACGCTGCGGTTATTGAAATAAAAAAAAACCCAGAGGCTGACGCACAGCAAAAAAAAACAGGTTGGGGAAAAACTCAGCAGCTGGCCAGCGATAACATTTTAGTTCTTACAGAGGGAAAAGCCTGCAGCATTTTCTTTGTTCAGCAGCCACACACTCCTCGAACCCTTTTGTATAATTACCGCAACATAAATAATCCATCAACAACGGAAAAATGGTTAATGGATTGTGTTTGCAATAGTTTTTCCCTTCCGACGCACTTGCATAATTGAATATTAATTATTCAGAAATTGTTAAATTGCCAATTGCTGCGCTTAATGAGACGAGGCTGTAAATCATGAAGAGCCAGGATATTGCCAGGGATATATCTATATACCTACTATATATACTTATATATATAGTATTCTATATCTATAGGCTCTTTGGCTCTGTGCAAAAATCTCTGAATGAAAGGCAGACGTTGCCGTTGCCCTTGCAACTTGATTGATTAATCCAATAATTCGATGATAGCAACGATAGAGTGCATTCAGCCAGTTCTACGTTCCCGCATTTTGTTGCATTTTTTCTCTTTTTCTTTTGCTGACAAACAAACAAAGAGCCCCCCAACAAGGGCAAACAAAATGAGATGAATATCCATTTTGCAGATTACCTTCAAAGGAGTGAAGGGTGAACTGGGGCGTACCTTTGATGATTAGAGTAATGCACTATGGATATAAAAATATAGCTTTCAATGATACACTGCTGCTGCTGTTGCAAGTGTGGCAAAAATTGGAGCCTGGAAAAATGCATCAAATATTAACGGCAAAAGTCAATTTCGAGTGCCAGTTTCCACCATTTTCCATTGCCCGGGCGACAGAAAATGAAAACGCGAATGAAATGAAATGAAAAAGCAGCGCGCGAAGCTGTCAATGTGTCGCAAAGTAGGAAAAGTAGAAACAAAAAACAAAAAAGGGAAAACGAAGCGATGTTGGAACTAGGAAACGACGAAGGTCATATACTCTATGGATTGTTTTCTTAGAAGATTTTAAACGGATACTGGATAAGCCTTAGACTTGAGACCCTTTTTTTGAGGGACAATAAGTCTTAGCTTGTTAGTTTGTGAGGAATTAAAGAACATCCTAAGCTTAAGTCCTTGTAATTATCATCTTTTCCAGAAAGCAAGAATAGGGAAAGCTGGAAAAAGTCTTAGGTTATAAATTCTATGGATTGCTTTCTTAGAATTTAAGAAGATTCTAGCCGGATACTTGACTCTCAAGAGGATTTTTAATAAATATTACTTATTACCCAAGCTCTGCTTAAGTTCTTGCTTTCAAGGTTGAAGATGTTATATTAAAGGTATTTAGCTAGAAAATTGTGACTTTTCCTTAGCATTTCCTTTAAGGAGATCTTTTTAATCAGCTTTCCAATTACACAGTTCCAAAAGCAATGTATCCTCCCTTTTGACTTACATTACATTAAGACCCTCTCCGAGTTCTTCGTAAGGAAAGACAGGACAGGAGATGGTTTTAATTTACTGCCGAACATTCTGTGCTGTGCAGCGTCGATTTCAATAACCATAACGTGGGACACGACGGAAAAGACTGTGGAAATGTGCCAGCGGAATTGATGCAAATGAAAAATGTCAACTATTTGCGAAATATGAACAGCAAGCGAACACGGAGACTGAAGGTTACTGTGCGGAAGCAACACATTTACACACTCACATGACCTCCCCCCGGTTCCTGTGCACGAATCCTTGTTTATTTATTCATTGCAAGTAATAAGCCAGGTCCCCTCCCTACCACCTACCACCATTCTCACCCATCCTAGACCCATCCGTGGAGCGTAATGTAATATTTTTACAAATTTATATTCATTCCATTTGGCAATGTGAATTTTTAAAAGAAACTTGGAGCTCTGGACTCTCACCTCACATGACGACGACGACGCTGGCAGTGGATGAAAATTGTTTGGCAACCACTGCGGGAAAGGGGCGTGTCCCGGGCTCCGACTCGGACTCGGACGTGGACTCAGGTTCCAGGTTCCAGGTGGCATTCAGCACTTGTAATTACGCAAAGAGCATAAGCAATTTGCAGTCTGACCAAAGCCAAGTCCGGAAAATCCAGGGGAAAAGCCAGAGCAGGAGGGGGTGTGTAGGATGAGCCCTTAAGCGGCTTGGTTTTTGGCCAGGATAACAGGTAGCAAAATTAAAAGGCATCTGAGCAAATGTGAAATGTTATTTCGAATTAAATGCAACGAGCACACATTTATTTGATATTTTTGACGCTAGAATAAATGTATTATATGTTGAATTTCCAGAGAACTTCTCTGCAAGAGATTTTCTACAACAGGCCACTCTGTTGTGTCTAGTTTTGTTGATCAAAGAAGCAAGTTTTAGCTAGCCCCAGGTTAAAACAGAATTTGTGATTGTTTCATTAAGAGTTTATTCAAGTTTAAACTAAGCTGCTATATTAAATGCAAATTGTTAATGCGTTAAACTTATCCTCAGTTCCAATTAAACAGCACAGCAACCTAGATTGTTTCCAAACAGCTTGGGCAATCGATCACAGGCACAGGACACTTGTAACTTTCCCCCAGACAAACCGGATTAAATGTTAATATTTGTGGCTCCTTCAGGAGATGCACATATCCCTCACTGTATTGTTTAATGTGTGTTCTGGTGATGGTGTCCTGGACAGAGTCCACAATTCAAAACCCGCTGCTGCATAAATTGGCAGCGTGTACGCCTGGTTAAGCATACGCACTGTGTGCCCAAGCGTGATAAGGTCCTGAATCGAAGGGCCGTACACATATTGGTATTCATAAATTAGCATGAAAAACATTGCAGAAGGCTGGGGAAAGGGGGCGGTGATCAATAACTACCAAATATATTTGCATTTTCAGGCGCAGTGACGTCAAACCGAAAGCAAGTTAACCCCAGAAAAATAATAATAGTTATAATAATGCAATCAGCATTTGTCTCCGTTTTAATTACATGCAATTACTGTGTCCCCACAATGGAAATGAGTTGATTAAATTGCTCTGGCCAACAGGCAGGACAGCCGCCTTTGATTGGACAACCGCAAGAGTTTTTCGTAGAATTTTTTACCTTCTGCAAAATAATCATGACAGAAGGGGAAAACAAACCTCGCCTCGGCCGCAAATTGAATGTAAACAGCTCGACCTCTGGGTGTGCTGGGTGTGTGTGTAACTGGAAACCTCTGGACCTCTGACGAACAGGAATTCATGAATTTTCAAATTTTCCAACCTGCGCTGCAGCAGGAACAGCAGACGTAAACGAGTTACACCGGGCCCCTGTGCTGGCCTCGGACATTGTGGTTGAAGCCATTAATATGCTGGCACATTCCACAGGACAGAGGACACTGGACCCGGGGCACTGGACCCGGGGCACTGGACACTGGACACAGGACACACACTCCACACACTCGCTCGGACACACAGATTGACAACTGTGCTAATTCCGCACTCAAATGTAATTTGAGCTCAAATTACATTTTCAACTTGACGCCGAGATTGGATGGAGATGGATGCGAGTGCGTGGTGATGGAGTGAGAGGGATTAGATTTATATTACCAATTCTAATTTAACTGTTGCCAATTTTAGTGGCATGAAGAGGAGAGCTCTCTGCACTCGGATCTGTCCAAAGTGCAGCTCTGGCGAAACGGTTTTGCAGAAAATGGCCAACAGTTTCGATTGGGGGACATTCTTTCCGTTGTCCATCCGGCTTCTGGCCATTAATGGCGTCCCATCGAACTGCACTAAAAGGCCAAAGTTGATGAGTGAGTGCGGGGGAGTCCGAATTGGGCAAGGAATTTGCCATAACTGCGAAAGCCATCATCTTGTCAGTTGGTTTCGATTCCAAGAACGCCTTAATTATGAGCTTATGTAAGAATCTCCTACCTTTGTTATTATTTTCCAGCAAAAAAACAAAAAAGTAATACATATTTTAAGCATTCATTTTTCAAGTAAACATTTTCTTTATAAATATTCCTCAAGCACTTCATCTTATTTGAATTGCCAAGTGTCCGAATTGAAAAATAAATGACCATAACTAAGTCTGTGTGCCGTGGACAAGAAAATTCAATTGAAATCAATCAATAACATCAAACATTTACTTTTGTGGTCCAATCGAGTGAAAAACAAAATACTATAAATGGAATTATTCCTCTCGTTGAATGAGGAATTACTTTTACTTTTACGTGTGTGTGTGTGTTGCTGGCTGATGTGAAAATATTGACTTTCTATTTCCCCCTCAATAATTTCCTTGCCAGAAAAAATGGCATATTACTGGGACAGTTGCTTTCCCTTTTAGCCGCGTTAATCCAACGAGAATGGCAAAAATGTGCGGGGGACGAAGCTGGTAACGTAATCAGCTTACACGTGCTATGCAAAAATGCTCGAAATGGAGAAATAGGAAAAATATTGCTCACTATAGAGCTGTGGAGGGAAGCTCTTCTTCAGTCAGGAATTCCCAAAAAATAACGAAATATTACGCATACGTTGGGTGGTACAACGAGTGAATTTAGGGGTATATGCGACCTAGGGGAAGGGGATGTTTCTTCATCATAATTTTATTTAATCAATTAGGTTTCATATTAAATTATGTATTTATGTGTTTTAGTACACCAAAATTTAATCAAGAACTAAAATAAATAGAAACTTCAAGCAGAAAAAAATAAAGAAATCTAGCTTTGAATAGTCGAAGTTTGTATATCCTTTGGTTTTAATCAAGGGGACGGAATTGAATTCGACCACAACTATTTTAAAAAATGTATAAATTTCTATTCAAAAAGTTTTTCTGTGCTAGTTTTTATTATGTTAGAAAATCAGCAAATTGAGATTACAAAATTAAAAATTCAAAATTAATGTAAATATTTGCAAATTTTGACGATGTAACTAACCTTTTATGAAATTTGAAAAATAGGAGTAATTTTACTTTATTATTCTTTAAAATATAGCTTAATCAACTTTCAGTCTATAAAAATCATGCTGATTAACAATATGACAAAAATATATTTTCCTTACTTTGCCTTAATTTT
>VNJV01020395.1:0-17887 GCA_008042635.1 Drosophila nikananu | reverse complement strand
ACAACAAAATCATAGCCACACGGAGATAACCGTACACAGATATGCCTGCACTGGAAAAAATTATATACATTTATTTTGCAAAATGATTGCGATTCACTTCGGGATTTTTAAAAGAAGAGAAATAGAAATTCAAAAGAAAGTAATAGCTTGTTGATGGACTTAAAGTTTAAATAAATAAATAAAGCGCGACATAATTGCTTTATTAAGTTGTTTTCTTAATAGTTAATCTATTTTTACTGGTAATTTTCATTGTAACACAAAATTTTTAAACAAAATCATATAATCTCTCAAGTAAATTGGACTTGATGTATTATATGATTTTGTTTAAAAATTTAAGTAAATTGGACTTGATGTACACTCGTGTGAAGAAAATATTGGCATATCCATACCCCCTATGATCTTGGATTAACTATTCCCCATTACAAAAATGTTCTTAAAATTTGCATATTTATTTTTCCAAGTGCACATATACCCACACAAAGATACATCTAAGCGGGGGCAGATGGAACATACAGAGAGATTCGGAATAAAAACTAAAGTAAAACGAAAAGTTTTTAGTTAGCTTTTGATGAGGGTCAACTCGAAAACTCAACGGTTCTGTGGCGCAATTTTCAAGTGCCCTCCCTCCTCCCCAAGTCCCCTCTCTGAGCCCTTTTATCCAGCACCCTCTGCAAAAAACAAAAAAAAAGGATGACATACAATAGTTGGGACATTGTTTTTGACATGACTTTCTATCAAAAACAAATTTGCCCTTCTTTGTGCTTCCATTATTCTGTATTGTCCATCTCACTTTTTTGTCACGAATCGAGGCAAATATGTGGGCTGTCAGAGGGGGGAGGTCGGAAAATGGGTGGGAGGGGAAACAATGAAATTGGGACATTGACAACTCAATTTGTTGAATTTTGTTTACAGCCATAGCAAAAAATTAAATATTCCAGCAAAATATTCAACGAAAATAAATTGCTTTTATAGCAGGAATTTATATTTATTTTTCTCACTAATTTAATTTTTCTGACACAAAATGAAATTTCAGGGATTAGCGGCTTTAAACTCGGTCATAGAATTTTTACCAAGGCAAGCACAGATTTAGACAAAATCAAAATATACATTTTAAATTTTAATATTTGGGCAAACAAATTGATTTCTATACTAATTATAAACTCTGTTGCTTGACTAACTAATGTAGCTTATTTTAAAATGATCACACATAAAATAAATATATAAAAATTAATTTTTAAAGTCTGAAAATATATAAAACCGAGATGTGACACACACATATTAATAAATAAATAAATATTATAACATGGTTTGTGCAATATCCATAAAAGTGTTCAGCTATTTATCAAATTATATTTTCCGATACTTAAAATTTCGTTAAATCAGAGTTGATGGTATTTTCAATTCATTATTGAGTGCGATATTTTACGACATATAATAACAGACTTTTCCAATTATATTAAATTTAAGTCAGGATTTAATCCCAAGCAATATTCCCACTTCCTCTCCTCCGCAAGAACCATTTGTCAACTGCATCATTAACCGAAATAAAGATAGAATTTATTATGAAAATTATGAAGACATGATAATAATGCATATACAACTGCCTGGGACAGCGAAAAACCACAATCGGATACACAGCAAAATTATTGCAACGGACGCATTATAAACCGCAATCAGAAGACGCAGCCGAGAGCTTTGTTATGACGAGGAAATGTGCAAGCCCACAAAATCAATGCAGCCACACACACACACACGCAGCAGGGTGTCGGAAAATAGTGGGAACGGGCGGGAAATCAGGGAGACAATGGAGGTGAAAAGCCGCACGCAGTCGCTGTCAAGTGCAGCGATTGTCTGAGGATTCGGAGGAACACACAGCCAGCTGCAGGAGAGCCGGGGAAAACCAACTAGCTGGCAGTTGAGCCGCGGCTTCCATGTGCCACACACACACCCACACCCAGCCAGCTGTCACAGGAGCTGGAGAAAAGCGGGGAAAAGCCCAGACTATAGTCTCCTTCACTCGTTGTTAAGTGAACGAAAACAATTAGTTAGAAATTTAATTTTTCCCAATGCCTCCTCCGAATCCAGACATTGCATGCAACATGCAACTTAACTTTGACCCCAAGTTAATTGCCGGAGAAAGTGAAGACTTCTGGGGGTTAGCCGCCGTGTCAGCATCAGTTTTCCAACCAAAGGACAGCACAATTGGGGCCAAACCGGGGGCAGGGGCGCCCATCGATGATGTATTTTTGATTGCAGCTGCTCGAAAACACAACAATCAGCAGAAATTGTGGGGGCGATGTTGGCGACAAAACGCAGACAAAATGCCAAAGCACAGAGGGCAAAACACAGAGCAGCGGCAATCATCATAACCTGTAGCTTCAGGCGAAGCGTAACCATCATCCCCGACAAAGAAATACTCAAAAGAACGAAGGTTCCGACCAGAAGATACCCGGTATTAGCTGGTTAAAATGAATTATAAACTCTAATCGGGAAAAGGATCATCTTGTTATTTGATAATGCTTAATAGTCTTGCATATTTTATTTGTTTAGGTATTTTCATTATTCAAAAATTATAAACACAAAATTAATTTAATATTATGTATGTATATTAGTTATACTTTTATTTAAGAAGGTACAATATACATTTGCAGGTGCTGAATTCATTTAATCCTTAAGTTTGCATAATACATCTTTGAACTAATTTAAGAAAGGACATAATACATTCTCGTCTGCTGTATTTATCCCTTTGTTAGGTTTACTTAATAAATATTTAAACTAAATAAATATAATAAATATATTCTATATTAAAAAAACACTATATGCCCCACAACTTTTTCAGTACCCAGTATATAAAATGGGGAAAACAACTCCATGTTGCTGTGAACCCAAGAGCCAGAGTTCACACCGAAATTGAAACCCGAGGATGGAATCTGTGGCATAATCTGAGGCGCAAAATGGAGATGACAATAAATTCGATTCGATTTCGGTTTTGATTTAGTTTAGTTTAGGGAATATCATCATCCTTGGATTACCACGGACCGATTGCCACCACCCAGCCGAGCCGAAAGCCCCAAAATGATGATGATGATGATGATGATGATGACGGCTCTTGGGATGGCGATGGCAGCGATTGTCGCCTTATGGCAAAAGGAAAGTAAACACAAATAGATAACAGACAACAAATAAAAACCAGCAAGGCGAAATGAAAATAAGACAAAGCACACAGACGGATGGTTCGCGACTCTTGGTTACCCAATTCAGGGATCCCAAAGCGCCCAAGGACCTCGGCGGAGAGCAGAGTCAGCGTCGGAGTCAGAGTCAGTGCCATTGGCAAACACATTCGCCAAATCCCGCTCAGCTTAAGTTGGCTTTGAAATTTTGATTGAAAAAATCACAGAACGCGATGGCGTGCGGGAGGGCGAACGGGGGCCAACTTCGAGACACATCCCTCAGAAAATGGGCGACAAATAGCGAAATGTTGCCATAGATTCCGATAATGAGGGAATGGCGGAATGGCGACCAAATCCGCCGGACAATCTTTGCCCAATAATTCATTTTCATTTCCCCACTGTTGCTGCTCGTATTTTGATTTGGCCGAATTCCAATTATGGAACCCAATTCGGCTTAGCCGCTAAAGTCCAACTTGGCTGGCGACTGTTGATTCGCTGAGATAATTCCGGGCAAGAAAACATAATTGGAAATGTAATGCAATGGACTTGGAGAACGAAAATAAACGGAAAATCGTTGGATATACCAAACAATATTTGCACCGCAAACGACCCTAAATTATAGATAATGAAATTGTAATCTTATTATTAGAAGTCTAAACACTGAACATAAGTTGGCTTTGGGTTTAGGAATGACTTTTAGGCAGTATTTGATGTTATTTAAAGTTAATAATATGTAAGTAAAATTTAAGTGTATTTATTTATGAACTAATATTATACGTTTAGTAAATATATTTATATTTAAATTTTTATTTGCCTAATTATCTGTGATATATTTATTGTAAAGCTATCTCCACAATATTACCCTTAAGCCTGTAAGAGAGAAGGTAACTAAACGCCAAGGATAAAGGCTACTTATCCAACGATGTTTCCTAATATCTAAGCAACTTAAAATTAATTTCCAAAGGTCATGCTTCATTACTTAATGATCGCAGTTAACAGAATTACATGGAATTACAAAGGACAAGGCATTATATCCCATACTTTACATTTATAAATATATTTTACTTACAGGTTTTTGCGCCGACTACCCCGATTGTGGGTGCGAAGCTAAGCTGACTTCAGCGCATACTTTAACCGCAGGTTAGTACAATGTCGAATGTATAAAAATGTCGCTTCTGTGGAAAGGTAGAAATTATCTACTGAAAAATTAAGATTTAATGGCAAAAAGCATCAAATTAAAGGGTTAAAGTTACTATACAATTTTAAAAAATATGGATGACAATAATAAGTTAATGTATAAATTTAAAAATGGTTTTAATTTATTCTAAAATAAATTCCCAAATATTAGCTTAGCTTTTTGATATTTAATTATTATATTTTCAATGAACGACAATTTTATCTAGGATGGATATATTTATTATTGCTTATTAGTTAAATATTTGCTAAGGTTATTGAGTCAAAAGAGAAATAAAAACGAGCATTATGTGGACCTTCTATTAAGAATTTAAAAATGACTAAATACTTAGAACAAGTAATCGTTTGACTTGTGTTAAACCTTTAGAAGCATTATAAACTTAATACAAGTTTTATAACAAGCTTTTTGTGACTAAACCACAAGTAATCAACCCGCAAGACCGCAAATGGATACAAATAGCTTAGTGCTTTTTTATTAAACTCAATCCTTATTATAATAAACTTTATTAAATAAAGTGAATTAGATAATGAATTCGAGTAACAAAAAATGAAATAATGCAAGCCTTGGTTAAATTTTAAACAGCTTTAAAAGCACCTTAAACAAAAGGGCGCTGTAAGTAATTTAGACTTGTACTTGCTAATTAATTCAAATGAGTTTCCAACGTGAAACCAAGCTGCAACCGAAAGTCTATTGGGTTAGATCAAGTTCAGATTAGACAGACTCTTGCGATCACGTTTCATGAACTTGTCTGTATTTTCCAGGGCCTAAAGGGGCGTAAAATTGGATTTTATTGAAACCTGTCCAAAGGGTAAGCACCCTTTAAGCTTTAAATGCTTTCGGAATAATTTGTCAACGTCAAATTTCCTCAAATTACATGGAAATATGGGGTTGACATTGGAAATTATATCTAGAATTTATTAACCTTCAATCTGGTTCCCGACTATTAATCCGATTAAGTTCAATCTTTGCGGTATAGTCTTCTATTTTAATTATAATCATTGCAAATAAGGTCAACTTAAGTACGAGACCTTCGCTAGATAACTGTTTCCACACCTAAATACCGAGGTTACTTTTAATTACAACATACTAAAGCTTGATTTAATTAAATTTCCGGCTGATAAACAACATATTAAAGTGTAAATAGAAGCTATTTAGATTAACGCTGCACAGTTCAAAAAGTTGTGCACTTTAATAAATTGTTTGCTTTAGTAAATAAACGTCAAATTAAGTGATACGTGCATATGTCATTATCAATGGGGTGCCGTTAAAAAGTAATATTTTAAAAGCCAATTATATGATCTCGATCGTACTTGAGCCGACTGGAGTTTGCCTCAAATGTTTGCCGCGTTCAATAACAGCCTGTAATTATATACAATCCCGATGATAACAACTTTTTCCAAACACGGTTGTGTCTAAAATTAGTCTCGTGTTAAACGTCAAATCGAACGGTAGCTAAAATTAGTTTTATGAAATGGAAAAGGTTGAGTTATTGAAATAAATACATACATACGTTTTACAATCATAGATTAAACATTTTTTCAGTTATCAAGTGATTCATTAACACTTTTATTTACTTCTTAATTAAGAAAAGTTCCAAAAAACAAAATACACATTATATTTGATATAAAAATAAATAAATAAAGATTAGAACATAATAAAATTAAATAACACACTTGACAGAAAGTAAATCTATTCACAAAATACATTTCCAGTCATGAGAAACTGTGATATATTCCCTTGAATAATATAAATAAAAAAGGTCCGAAAGTTAAAAATATATATTTGCCGTGAGTATTAAGTTTCCCAGTTGTCATCTTCATAGTTTCAATGACAAGTCACGACAAAACTTTAAACCTGAAATCAATACCTAATATAAGAACAGAACAGATTGTGTGCATCTATCAATTTATATTTATATCCGGGTACTTAAGTGCGTCACTATTAATTTACAATTCTCCAGCTGAAGCTTGCTCAATAATTTTCGGGCAATGACACGTGAACTGAGCTGAAAGTCAGCAAAGTAGGTCTCCTTAAGATTTAATATTAAGCCAGTTGGTTCCAGGCAAGAATAAAAAAAGAAAACATTATGAACAAGTGTAATTAAAAAGTTTACGGGTTACAATTTAAACTGATTACACACCGAGATTTTTTAATTATTAACCTAAGGTTGATAGCATTAGGTTAATAAGCAGACGGGTCTGAAAAATCACTTTCATGACTGAAATATAATTATATATATTTAAGCGGCTCTGTGATCAGGAACTTGCAATGGAGAAAATGCTGAAGTCCCGTGATTCCGGTGGCACCAGCATTATTTTCGAGAATCTGTACTATCGGCTAGAAGTGGGAAAACATAAAGGTGAGTGCACTGCGATCGGATCCAGAATTCATTCAGAAAATATCGTTAATAGTTTCACCTGTCTAATTTGCATGTCGCCGTGACTGTCATGCAAATAAAAAGCATACTATATCTTTATGGGAAATCATTTACCATTCAATTGATACGTCACAGTCACAGTTACACGTGTCTAGAACTGTTGTCAGATCTTGGTACTAGACTTGGTCTGTACTGCAATTCTATAATGAGTTTATTCACGTAATCTTTTCGATCTCCTTCCAATCACAATTGATTTAGTTAAGTGACAACTGCACTGTCTTCTAATCAATTTCCAAGTTAACACAACACAAGTTATCAAGTGTTTGCCCAGAATCCATCCTCACGCTTTAAAATAAACGTTCTATAGTTTTTGCCAATGCTAAGAAGAAAGTAAACAAACAATTACGATCCCAATAAAATAAACATTAGGAAGAAAGTGTTATAAGTGCGCAAAAACTTGACCTATAAAACCATTAGCACCTCGGAAACACATCGAATGTTATTAAATTTGAAAACCGGTTGCTAACAAAGTTGTCGTTCGTGTCACATATATTAAACATATTAAATTATGGACTCTTAGACCTTTCTAATTCAATTAGGATCGATAATTATCGAGTATTATGCTTCCTGAACTACATATATAACAGGACGTTTACTTCCCTTATACCATTGCTTTTTTAATTTCAAAAATTACGTGGTTGTTGTAGGCTTTATAAAATGTAATGGTTCTGGTTTTTAGTTAAATTTTGTTATTATTATTGAAGGTAAGGACTCTCGAGTGAAACTGTCTATCTATTTAAAGCTGGGGACTTATTATTACTTCCATTCCCCGCATAAAGCAATTATCTAACCCTGAGCACAGCTTTCCATACATTAAATTCGATCAAAAAATCATTTAGTTTTATAGGATGCAGTTCAATGAGATTTTTCTAAGGTGCGCGAATCGAGCAGCTCGTTGAGTTCAGTCAACCGTGACGGTGCACACGTTGCTCCTCCCACAAAACCCCCTCCGAACTCCACCTATAATATGTGTACCCAATGCAAAGACCTCCCAAAAAAGCTTAATCGTACGAACCCATAATTGAAGTACATAGAAACAAAAATGTTGGTTGAATTTGCTATAATAAATACTTATATATTTATAAAATAAATAAAACAGATATTCGTACTAGAGTTTTGAAAGCCTATTTAAGGTGGGTAAAAGTATGGAAAAACATTTTTCAGATACCAAATCTAAAATGAGGTGTTAGGTCTTTTTTAAATGATTTCCAAGCCCCAGTGATTGTTTAAAAAAAATTAACTAAAAATCATAAATTTTTAAATAAAACAAGAACCCATTTTTACGTAATATTTTTCTTTGCAGTTTAATCTTTCCAAAATATTTTTAATGTGTTTTATTTGAGAATGAAAAATTGGAAGGGGGAAACTTGGCGGGGTCAGCGGCATTCCCATAGAGCTTTTTTGGCGGCTGGCTTTTTATGCTTCGCTATTTGCTGGTGGATTTCATAGCCGCTTTATTTGTTTTATTCCGATTTTTTGTGGGTTAGGAAGGCCAGCCGGTTGTTGTCGTTTGCTTAAAATAAAGCCAAAATGTTCCAAGTGTCGGTGGCTTTGCTTATGTTTCTTGTGTAGTTTCTGATGTTGGTGATATGCCTATTTTACACTGAACAAATATCTTTACTTTATTAAGGCAACAAATATATTTTAGTATGGAATATTTTCCAAATCTAAAGTGGGTGTTGCTTTTAAATTAATTTTCAATACACATAAAATTATTATATTTTTTTTCTGTAAACCAATTTTATTTCTTAAGGTTACATTGAATAATTAAAAAAGGTATCCCAAATGGAAATACCATAAGGATAGTAATTTTGATTTATTAGGTTCCAGATACATCAAGTACTTTTTTTCTCTATATATAATAATTAGCAACAATTATTTTTTTTTGCTTCTGTTTCTGATGCTGCTGCTGTTGCTGTTGTAAGCTGGCGTCTATGTTTCGCCATGTTGCTTTTGTTGTCTTTTAATTTTATGTTGAAACTTGTTGCTTTTCATATCTTTGCTGTTACTGGTTTTGCGCCATTTCTTGTACCTTAGGTTATTTTGTTGATTTTTTGTCTTTGCTGCTGTTGGCACTACTGTTTTTGCTGCTATTTTACTTGCTATTATTTCATGTTTGGTTTTTTTTAACTGCTGTTGCTTTTATTGCTGCTGCTGTTGCCGAGCTCGTAGCGTGTTTATATGCGGTGTGCGCCGTCGACCGATGTTCGAATTCAATGTCAATGTCAAAAGCGATCACGATCGCATGTCAGTTGGAGGCACGCAGCGAAATTGCGGCTTACAGAGCCGCCGATTTGTGGTTGCATCCATTTGATAAGGCACACTTTTGCTTATAATATAGATTCCATATAGAATACTATATATAAGCCAGATAAGCAATTGTCTAGACGGTAGACAGACTCTTGATTTTTTACTGTCATCAATAAGGAACAGGTTTTGCATTAAAATTTTCGTTGCCATTCATACCCAAAAAAATGTGTGTTTCTAGTAACCAGTTTTCTAAACTAACTTTTAGGCATTCAAATACCGATTCAGACATTAAAAAAAACTATAATTTAATATTTTTTTATGTCTATCAATCAAAGTCCTCCTATGGGTAGCCCTTTATTTAATATGATATAATAATGACTGGGGTTTAATTATTCATTTAAAAAGTTACATGTGCCAATCGGTAGAGATTAAAATTAGATTAGATTTGTGAATTGCCGTAAATTGTTAATAAAGAATGCAAATAGCAGAAGTTCAACCAATAACGTAATATTATTTCACTTACCTAATGAGTTAAAAATTATATATTGATTTGGTGCTGATTGTTAAGCCAATCAATCAAAATATAATAACAAGAATTAAGTAGGTATTTAAATGGGAATGTTTGAATATTAAGAACGGTATTAGTTCGATAATAAAATTGTTTTTTAGAGAGTATTACTGCGATCAGCTTTCAAAATATACAATCTAAAAAAAGCAACAAAAATATATTCTAGAAGAAATGAAATTAAAACTTACACGTTAAGTTTTGTAATTTATATAAATGTATTGTATTTAAATATTATTCATAGGTAGACTTTATGGTGCTATAATCCCTTCAGTCCCATGGGTATTGTGTATACAAAAATCTACTATACGCAAATATTATATAAATTATTACTGGTCATTCCCATCTATATACGCGATTAATAAAGTTTTTATTTGCTCAGTCAATAAATTGTTATCAGTTGATTTGTGAAAATGTGCAAGTAGCCTAAGCCCGAGAAACTATATTTATCATAGGCGTTTTCCCGAGTCAGTCAGTAAATATTTGAATTCATTAATATTTATTCAATACTTGTCAATCACTGCTTAAGATAATAGGAAATTAATTGCTGAAACCAAATTTAGATTCAGTGAACCTTTCTAAAAAATTGATATTTGGTAAATTTATTGATGTTTTGGGGTTTTTTACTTAGATACTATTTGTATACTGTAATGTAACTCGCCGATAATAATCAGCCATCACGAGTATCTGTCCCCATTACGTTCCATCATTATTGAAGTGCAAATACCAGTATTCCCCTGGGTGGGCCTAACAAATAGAAGGTCGTATTTCATATGTGCATGATAGGTGGTTGGAGACCCAGATATACGTTTTTTTTTGTTCAGATAAGACTGACTAATTAAAAGGCCAAACGAAGGGACAAAGGTCTGAGTCATAGGCGAAGGCAGGATACACTCTTCTGGGAAAATAATATATTTAAATCAAACTTTGTCATTTCCCAAAACTTTTTTAATTACTTGTACATTGTTAACACTCGAAATTCCTTAAAGCAAATGTAGTTTTTATTGCAAATTGACACACAAAATAGGTTTGAATAAAAACCTAATTAATCTAGCGACAATTAAAACTTTTAATGGGAAAGTTCTAAAGCCAGCCACTTAGGTATGTACATATATATAATAATGTTAAACCAAACTATTATTAATCCATTAATTAGCAATTATAGGTGAGAAAAACACGTGTCAACTATTTTGCTTACATTAAGATTAAAGGGGGAGTGAGGGCTTCTATGACTTTTGGGTTTAAACACAACGATAACCAAAGTTTATAAAATTGATTGACATGCGAATTCCGCGTAATGAGTTAACCCATCCTCAGCGTGTGTTGGCATTTTTTCAATCGTCAGCAAATTGAACTTTGTCCCTTCAGCTATATTTGCATATAGATAGAGCACTTATAATGGAAAGGGTTCCACGGCGATAATGGGTACAACGATTTATTAAGTTAGGTAGAAACACAAGCAGATTATATTTATAATTATTCAATGTTTATTTAATGTATTAATAATTAGCAAATAAGCTAATTTCATTAAAGGGAAATACACAATCACCGTTAAGAGGGAAATTATGAAGCACGTTTGGTAAATTCTAATAGATCAGCTGGTTACCGGATATACGTGGCAAAGTCTATATCCTATGACTTGCAATACTCCGCTGAAAGAAA
This sequence comes from Drosophila nikananu, assembly GCA_008042635.1. NCBI lineage: Eukaryota > Metazoa > Arthropoda > Insecta > Diptera > Drosophilidae > Drosophila > Drosophila nikananu. The sequence continues at coordinate 6,608 of VNJV01020395.1, read as the reverse complement.
TCGTAGCAGTGCCTTATGTTAATTTTATTTAACAAAATTAGTTTTTAATTTATTTTTGATATTTTTCAATGATTAAATGGTACATTATATTTAAATAAGATAAATAATTTAATAACCTATTTCTCTATTTTATGAAACTTTCAATCTTAATATATTTTCAGCTCCCCAACCTAAATTTGAGGCTTAAAAACAAACAATATTTCACAAGACTAAGCTAAGATTGATATTAGTTTTCCAATTTATAGTTTTTCTTATTCATCGAACACCCTTAAAAATTCCAATAAAAATCCAAACCCCCATTTATAAGGTTATTTGAAGTACAAGAACATGTGATATGCAAACGCAGTAAATACTGAAAATACTGAGAATCGAATTGAATTCTCCACACAAATCACTCGGGATGCCATAGACAATGGGAACCCGGCGCGAAGACTCTCTGGCGAAGAGAGGCGGAGAGGGCGCTTTTATTAATAACATTAGACACAGTGGACCCTACGATGCGGGTCTCGGGCCCCGCGGTCGCATTAATCCCATAGATATCTACGCTGCGCCGGCCAGCGCTTCAGAAAATAAACTATTCGAGCGGACGGCGTTGTACTTAGGCAGTCGCTGTCTGAAAGTCGCCTCAGTCTCGCGTCGCAATTCGAGCGATTCGGAAGCGTTTTGCCCACGTCCGAGCTGAGAAGCATTATAAACCGATATATATATACAAATATCTATATTATTTCTGGTTCTTCAACGCGCGTGTTACAAACTAAAAAGTTTGCATATTCCCACAAATTATAAAAATAAATCTGGACTTTTTTTTCGCGCCAATAATTAAATGCCAGTTGTGCGCATTGTGATTCTGTGATTCTGGTGTGTGCTTGAAAAACAGCAAAAAATAATACGAATAATACAAAGCGAAAATCTCGACGATCGCAAAATATATTTCGGTGCAACTTGTGTGAGTCCGAAAAACAAAAGAATTGGAATTGAAATTAAAGTGAATCAAAGGGAAAACTGAAATCCATCAAGAGTCGTAATCGAAACTGAAATCGAAAATGTAGGCGAATATGCAAAACAGAATTGAACTTTGATGGGGCAATGCTTCAATTTCCAGCTGTGTTCGTTCTACTTCCCATTATATTTAAATTTTGGCACGTTCCCCTAGCTATATGCTCCGGTTCTCGGGGCCTTCGCTTCGCTTTCTGGGTCTTATTCTTATTGCAATGAAATCATATAGAAAATAGAGCACAGGCCGTGGGGCGTGGGGCGTGGGGCGCACACACATAAATAAATTGAGGCATAACAATTTATCCTCGGCCGATTCTTCATAGATCAAAGTTCACTTCGAGACTATTTCGATTTATGTATAGTGTGTGTATACATGCTTTGTGGCTAAAAATTACTGCTAATTTTACGGACATCTCACCGCGATTAGCCATCACGCATACGCCCCCCTGGTCGCCATTTGATGGCCCAAATCCTTGGGCGTCTTGATCAAATAATACTCCACTTTATTTGCATTTTATTAGTCAGCGATTATGTGCCCTGCCAAATTGTGATGATGATATCACCCGTCATCAGACGCGGACATGGCCAGAGCCAGAAACGGGAACCAGACCCAGAGCCAGAGCCAATGCCAAGATGGCCCCACCCGCTCATTGGGTCACCACTGTCATTGTCACCACCGCGGAATGTGGGGCAGCATGCCCGGCCTGCTCCACCCGGTGGGTTGGTGGGTGTTTTGGCTGGCTCCGGTTCCCGGGTGGTGTGGAAAAGTACAATTTGTAATGCAATACCCACCGCTTTGCATGGAGCTCCAAGTTCGCGCCCCAATCTAAACACAAGTGCAAACAAAGTCTGTCATTTCACTTGCAGAGAAAGAAATATCAGGAAAAACGGTCAGCAGTGCTATAAGAGAGTTTTCTAACTAATTGTTTCTTATTTTTCTTAAAAACTACAAAGGAAAGCACAGAAATAAAATTCAACTAAATTATTTAGTAAATTAAATACCTTCTTCGCTTAATAATAAGGCCCTACACTTTACATGTGGCTTTATATATTTAAAAAAATATTATAAACATTGGTAAATATGATCGATCAATGTCTAAAATACTTTGGGATTTTATAAATATTAAATATTTATTGGGGAAAATCAAGCTATAAAAACAAAAAATAAAAATTTGCCATATTATAATTATTTTTTTCTCTTTTATTTTTATTTCCGAAACTACTCTACTTAAAATTACAAAATATATAAATACATTTACGTATATAGCATACTTTTTTCCCAGTGCACATGATACACTTTCCATATATGCGAGTGCGTCAGGGGGCGTAAGGGAGCGGCAGTGCGAAAGTCTGACCCTCCTTATCATCTATTAGGGCAAAAAAATGACTTATCGGTGGCCGCCGTCCAAGTGCAGCAAGGAAATGGGAAACCCACTCGAATTATATTAGAAAATGCCGAACGCATCAACAGTTTGCTTGATGTGAGTCTTGGCTTTCGGCTGAGAGCCGCCCTTGAATTCGGATTCCTCTAATCAGTGGAATAGATGATCACGCGAGTCAAATATGTAGCCCAAAGCATAATTTGATTTCGTTTAACCTTGTCGCCACTTTATTCGTTATACTATAATATATCTCCGCTCTGTTTCGGGCTGATATGTGTGTGCCTGGGTGTGCGCCAAGTGGTATCTTCTGGTATCGGCCGAGGGTGACACAGGAGAATTCTATTTGCGGACTATAAAAGCATGAATGAGCGTCACTCAGTGTCTTGGCAATTCTATTTAGCAATTGTGTGGGGCTCATCACGCTGCTATCTCTTCTCGGAAATAAAAGTTTGTTTTGTTTTTAAAGAAGATCTATCAAAGTGGGTCACTTTCCGCGTCCCCTAGCAAGGGAAGTGTCGTCTAGCGTCTAGGGTCTGATAGCTACATGATTTTTAAATACGCTGTATTTTTAAGCTACAATTTATAGGTCTTTAGGGCTTTCTGGTTAAGTATAAATATGAAATTTATTGCTTGTTCAGTGGATATACTGAGTAAGTGGCTTCTATAACTGGTTACTCGTCAAGAAAATGTATAAAAAGAATACCTTAAAGTAGCCTGAAATGATTGCTGACTGCAGCACTATGGCGTCGCCGGGTTCATCGTCCACACTTCAGAAAGTTTTGCAAGCTTTCAAAAGGTATTACTAAATCCGCTGACAGAACCGATGAAAACTTGACACCTTTCCTGAGCTCTTGACAGCCGATAATTACCCAAGCTGTAGCGTCTCTTCGTAGTGTAAACGTCGTGCCAAGATCGCTGCATGAATGAGCTACTATATTTGCATTTTGGGGTTGTGCAAGCGGCTAATTGAATGCAAATCTCCGACAGTAAATCACAAAGGGTTCCATCAGCTTGTGCGATTATTTATGTATTGTTATTGTGCATTCTTAACTATATTATTGCACAATTTGCCAAGACAGAGACACGTGTATTAAGTTCAGAAACTTTCCAATCTCCCTAGAATCCGATTGATTGGCCAAGTATTTCTCTTTCAGCCCTTGACGGCTTGTTTATATAATGTTTGTGTTGGATTTTGTTTATGCAAGACCAAGATTAGAACGTATTACGGGTGTCGGGCATCTGTTTTTCCTCCACCCGGAAAACGAACGGGAAATTTATAGTATCAAACTTTCGTACTTTGTGCTTAGTAGGAGTACTAATGCATGAATCATGCTCGTAAATAGATTAGCAATTCAGCGAACCGTGCTTATCATTTAAGTCGAAGAATCGCGCGGATGGATTATTTTTTACAGCCAGGAACAGCCTTGGCATTGAATTAACATTGTTTAAGACACACATTTAAAGTATATATTAGAATTTAATTAACTCTAGGGAACATTAATCTTTATTCTCCTGACAGAAACTAGTGGACAACGCCAAGATATAGGCAATGATTTTAGAAAGTCAAGAAAATATTTAAACGAAAATTGTTCTAGTAGCTGTCATTTCTTTCCGTTCAATTTTTATATTATTATTATAATCTTTTGTTTTTAATTATATATTTTCGCTGTACTTTACACTTTAATATCTCTTTACAGCACCCTTTGTACCTTGGTTTTATTAATTATTATTATTTAGGTTCACAAAACATTTATTTGGATTAAAATATATTCCTTAAAAAGCATCTACAATTTTTAACTCTTTAAAATTGACTTCAATTCCAGTTCAATATTTATACCCCATTAAAACAAATTACCAAAGAACAAGTTATCAACGGGTAATTACTTCAACGCCTTTCAAATTCAAATTCAGTTCAGGTTTATTTACAATTTCACACTTCCAGGCCTTGTTTGGCGGCTTCTCAAGAATATAATATTTGATACACAATATTTTATTAACCAAATAACGAATACTCGTAGCTTTTTAAGATTCACCCAGAATGACTCAATTGAAATGGGGAAAAGTCAAAGGCAATGTTATTACAATTTATTTTAATTGATAGCAAGTGGCATTCCAAAGGTCTGAACGCAAGTGTTCGCCTTCCCAAGATATGTCTATACTTCAACCTACCGATGATGTTGTTGTGGTTGTTTGTTATTATTATTGTTTTTTATTATTATTATTTGTTATTGTCCGATAGTCGGCTGCATTTGTAATTTTATCGAACCTGCGCAGGTCAGACCGGAGGCCGCGAAGGTAGAAGGTAGTTTAATTGACAGTATTTTCAAAACGAATAGATAACCATGGGAGCTCCGGCCAGCTGCTGGCCGTCCGTAAGTGGTATAGCATAATGATAACCTCAATTTTGTGAATAAAATATTTATTTACTGGGATCGGGGCTGAGCTGTCGCAGGCCGCCTGTCGCTTCCGTGCGCATTGTTTTCATCAATGTTGCTTTTGCTGGCAACCCAAGGTTGGCTGTGTGCAGCCAGCCGGCCAAAATCTTGAGCCATTAATTCAACGGTCACGTAATATAATTCTAAAGCCCGAAAGCCGGGCTCCATCTGAGCCTGACTCTGGCCCATTCAAAGAAGGAATTCCATTGCGCCAGATTCGCAAAAGCGACAAAAGTCGCTAACAAAGCCAGCACAGTGGCCGCTTTTGCAATTAGATGCTCTGGCTTTTTAAATACGTTTTCAGAACTCCGAGGTTTTTGCATAAAATAAAGATTTATATGCTCGATGGCCTCAAATCATTGCAATTGCCAAAAGCTTATTATTTTTAATCCTTTTCGAGTGTTTAACTTTTGGTGAATTAAGAGCCAATTTGTTTGTAATAAAAGTTGTCATAAAAATTGTTAACAATCATTTTTCACCTCGAATTTTACCATGCAATTTTAATTCGATTTAATTTAAAAAAAATTAATTTATGATAATATTGTTGAAACAAATTTATTTAGATTACAAATATGTTTGTGGTAGCTCAAAACAAATTCACTGTATGGTATTTAATTTTATTGTTTTTTTTTTATATAATTAAGAAATTACAATTATTCAATTGCCTTTAAACTAGATTTTAATTTTTTAAATCAATATTTAAACCTATTTTTGAAATGGTGTTAAAAAACCTTAAAATATTAATGATTTTGTGTAGCCAGTGAATTTATTTCCTCAAGAGATCACTGTACTTGCCATGCTCCTTCTTTTTAATACAATTTCAACGCTTTTCAGATTCGCTTTTTTTTAGTTAGTGACGTCGCACAGTGGCAGTTTAGATACTTTTGGGTTGCAAAAATCATAACTCGTGAACCAGTTGAGATATTAAGCGCCGCGCTGCGCTGCTTACGCAGGTGTCACAGTTTTTGTTGTTGTTTTTTACAGTGTTCACTGACCGCCGCAACGTTCTCTTTTTTTTAACATAATCAAGTGTTTTTTTTTTCTATTCAGCTGCAATTAGGTAATTTTTCTTGTTTTTGTTGCTTTTATTTGGCGGTGTTGCAATTGCCGAAAGCCAAAGTCAAAGAGCTTTTTTCCAAACGCTGGCCCCGATCTCGAGAAACTGTTTGTTCTGTATACTTATTGCGGTAAACTTGCTTACCTTGCAAGTAAAATGATGGGCATATCATTTCTATTAAATTCCGTGAAGGTAGGGGAATAATGTAGAGAATATATCAAAACTTTTAAAACAACTTTGGTCACAAAAACAATGCTAAATATTCACCAGAGACTTATTTCATAATTTGGTAAAAAAATAAAATAAGTCCCCAAATGATATCAAATAATATTAAGAATTTGTTGTTTGCGTACTCCATATAAAATTTTGGGGAATTATTTCATTTTTCGTTTGGGGACTTATTTCATTGGGGACTTATTTCAAAGAGCCTTGGAAATACACAAGGGTAGGATTGCAAGTAACTAAGGGGAATAATCTGATTAACCAGAAAATAACAAAATAATTCTGATAAACTTTTTGTTGCATTAAATACATTCTATAAATAAATACTTATGTTGGATTAAGTCCACTGAGTCATTACAGCAAAGGGTCTATTAGTATTTCATCGAAGTTCAGAGAAATACCTACTTTGTTGTAACTCATTAAATCATACACTATTTGCATACTGATATATGAGTGCCGTACCCTAAATTCACACGTAATCCCACCTGCAATCAACAAATTTCCCCATGCTAATTT
>VNJV01020391.1:0-16581 GCA_008042635.1 Drosophila nikananu | reverse complement strand
TGAATTTTTTCCGGGGACACGTGTCGCCCACTGACCGCAAGTCGAGCACCACCCACAGTATCTGTTATTTGAATCTGAAACTAAAACCCCGCCCTCTTTGGTGTAAACGTATCCAAGCGCCTTTCCCCAGTCCCCCAGCCGCAATTTAATTGCAAATGAAAGGCGTTTAATGTGCGCCGCCTGCGATTAAAATCGCCGCGAATCGATGCGACACAATCAACGGCCATTCAATGATCACAATGAAGTGGCGCCGCAGCGACTCTCTTTCTATGTGAGTGGAATTATTTGTTCGCGTAAAGTATCTGTGGCTCTGGCTGTCTCTGTATCTGTATCTGCAGCTTAGCACGCCGGTTTTCGTGGGTGGCCTTTGGGTTCATCAACACTTTTTGGCTCCTTTGTTTGGCCAAGAGAAGACAAAGGGCAATGGCATAAGGCATAACTTGCAAAGACCCTATAACAAATAAGTCTACAAGTATTTATAATGTCACAAACAATTATAAGTTATTATAATTATAACTTAGATAAGTTATAAAACCTAAAATTCGTGCAAATGTCCCCAGAAGAATTTTAATTTCCTCGGCACACATTAAAGGAATAACTTAATGACCAAAAAGAAATATGATAAATTATTCTGGGCAGCAATTCCTTTTTGAATCCTTTCCTGGGCCCCCCAGAAGTATCCTAAAAATACCACAAAATACAACGTGTTGTTTGAACAAAGCTAAGATACCCTGATACTTGAAAGTTAAAGGGTAACGAAAAAGGTTTCGAGGCAGTAACATAACTGCAATTGGCCTCGTATTGCCCTTTGGACGCCTCATTGGCTTTGGCATTACACACATTTATATATATATATTTTTTGTTTTGGGAAAGGAAAGGCGAGGAAACTGAATTGAAATTGATTGCCTTCATTGGCTGCTTTTCTCTCCTTTTTTTCCCCAAGTTCATTTGGTCGTTCTATGAACCTTGGCAAGCATTATATCGACTTTTATTGAAAATACATATAAATTGAGCCAACTGCCTTCTGACTGCGAACGCATTTCGGTATTGTTTTTTTGGTTTTTTTGTTTGCCTCCAATGGGTTTTCCTTGCCTTTTTCGGGCCCGTTTTCCCAACTGCGTTCACGGCTCGGTGCACACGGCTCCCCGCACTCGATATTTGGGTATATATACTATATATATATATATATACTCCTATTCCAATTCCTATTTGGTGAAAACAAACACGAACTCCGGATTCCCATTGCCATCTCCATTCCAATTCCGATTCGAATGCAGAACTTGGGGGCAGATGTCGGCCATAACTTAGATTGCGTGGGCCGACTTGAAACGATGACGTATTAAAACGCCATTCGGGGAAGCACCGCCGCCGCCCCCGCTTTTGTAATCCCCACCTCTCCATTTCCCCCCGCAAAACGAGAACGTGACACTTAATTTCGTATAAAAAGCATCGATCGATCGATGCGGGTTCTATATTTACCTAGGCGTGTGCATAACTCATGCTTATCCCCCTCGGATGGAAATTTCAATATAATACCCGTAGCCGTGGCAGTGCTCGTGTGTGCACTGGGAAAAATAGGGTATAAAGGGGGCTAATTCTAGGAATAATATATAAAATACACCAAATTTATTTGTTGAATTTGAAGTAATAATCTGATGAGAAAAAGTCCAGCTTTAGGCATGTTTCCCAGGTATCTTTATACACTCTTTCCCCATATCTTAGTTTATATATCCCCCCATTTCTCCCTGTGTACCCCCTTGCATGTTGAGGTGTGGTCCTGAGTTGGGGTCCTGAGAAATTGATTGTCCCTCGCTGTGGCACCACAGACCACAGAAACGGAGCCCGCTTATTAGTGTTTCCAATCTTGCACTTCCTTTCGGAGTTTTCTTGTGCCTTCTTCTGCTGTTTCGTGGCTGACAAAGTTGATTAATGGCTCACACACACACACACACTAGCACTTGCACTCACAGTTGGCCCTTTGTTAATGGCTGCTGGGTTTGAAGTAATTCAGGAAAATGGAAAATGGTGTCTGATGCTGCGATGCTGCTGCCAGGCTGAGCCCAGAGGAAAGTCTTTTGTCACCGACAGGTTTTATTTCCCCTATTGTTTGCCTGCTTCTCTCAAGTTTACTCCCTTCAGAGGCTCTATAAAGACGAAGCTCCTCCGGCCAGGCAACTCCAATTACCTGAATTGCTTCATTAGGACAAAGAGAGAGAAGCTGAAGGATTCCCACAAAAGCCAACAACTGGAATAACGAGTTCTTCAAAGGGAGGATTTTTTAAAACACAAAAGGCCTAGGGTTTTCTTTATGCTAGAGAAAAATTCCTCTTTGAAACTGTCTACATAAATTCAAGGAAATCCTAGAAATATAAACTACACAAAACTGTAACTTTGATATGAAGAAAATGAATTGTATGGGATTTAATGTTAGGATTGCAATAAAATCAGACAGTAAGTATAATTTAACTATCACTATTTCTTAAATAAGCAGAAAACACCTCATTACCACCCACAACATTTCCCAACTATTATGGCTCATCAAAGAGAAACAAGTGCATCGTAAACACCCAAATCGCGGTGATTAATCAGAAGATGCCATAAATTTAGCCCAAGAATCGCACACAAAGGAGTGCATTAGCCGACACCGCCAGCAGCGACTTGTTTAATTTCGCGATTAAATTAATATTAAGTACTCTCTGTCTTTGAATTTATTACAACCGGAAAGTCGGGCGGGGAAATGGTCGCCGTCACGCATTGCACGCGATGCGGAAAATGGAAAACCTGCGAAATTGTCGCACGCCAGAGTCAAAGTTCTAAATAAAACTTTTGTGTAAATTAAATATTAAAGCTAATGGCAATGTGCAAAGTTTGCCTACTGATGGCTTTGTTTGGTTTTTCTCATATGTACTGGCAGAAAATTTAATTAAATAGTGAATTAAATAAAATAAAAAGATGATAAGAAAGGGTTGCTATTTATTAATGATTTAAAACCTTAGTTAAGGACTTGGTTTCTTAGAACTTTCAATTGTTTTTTTAAGTAAAAATCTGTGTTTCGTATAAATTATAAATATAATCTCAAATAAACTGGAATTTGTTTGACTTTTGAACCCACTTTTTCGCGGCGTGTGAGGGGGAATAAACTTTGATTAAATGAGCAAAGGAGAGTTCGAGTTCGGTTGGTCGGGTGGGAGCCGCCGAGTCGGCAATTGTCTGTGGAACGTGTGCGCTTTTAATTTGATTTTGTCTGCGCCAAATTTACATGTCTGTCGGCCCATTCCCAGCGCCCGAAATGCGCGCCAGTCTGGCTGCCATTCCGGTCCTTGTCTGCGGATGTGTCGCCGCCCACTCCCCGAGCCAAAAAAAACCCTTTCCGCCTTGCATCCTGATCCTGACAATCCAAACCCCTTTGCCAATTTGCACCACACTCGGGGCATTAAAACCGCAGATTAACAGCCGCACGGGGTAGTTAAAAAACAACAACAACAACAACGAAAAAAAAACTCCGAGAAACGTGTCATTTCGAATTTTCCGCCGCCGCAGAACGAAAAAAATAATACAACGACACGAAACGTGCCGATAACACGGTGTTGTATGGAAGCGAGATAGGAATATGAATGGCGGAGGGAGCAGCCAATGTAAATACCAAATACAAAAAAAAGAGGAAAACAGAGAGCGAAGGAAAACACAGGGAATCGGAAATTAAACAAAACCGAAACGAAATGGAATTCGCTTATCGCGCCCCATAAATTAACCCTTGCCAGCCGTCGTCCATGTTCCATGTTCCGAGAGAAGCGATGAGGAGAGCGGCGACAGGCGGCCAGCGGGATCAACATTTATCGACGAAATGGCGGATCTTCGCGCCCCCAAAGTCCCCTCCCCTTCCACTGCCAATGACATTGATCGACGCCTCGTCGGAAAATATTGAGAATATATAATTGAAACATTGATACTGCGACAGAAGTTCAAGCCAGGGTTCAGAGCGAGAGAGATAGTCCATAATTCAATTCCCCAGCCAGCCGCATTTATGGCTTGTAAAATTAATAAAAATAATATATTTTATTATTCCATTCGCGCGGTTATCGCTGTGCTGTGGGGAATGCGAATAAATCATAACGCCAAGATAGATAGTGTTCTGTGTTGAAAGAATTAAGCGGTTTGTTTTAGAAAATCACAGAGACATTAGCTGTATGCGGTGCTTGAGGGGATTACAAATATTTAAATTAGAAGCCTGCCTAGTTTGTTGCGAGCTATTAAGCCAAACTTGACATGTAAGTATTAAAGAAGAATGTTTAATAAATATATTTAAGGCTGGAGTGGCCATTTTTGAGTTGATAACCAAAATTGTAAAGGTTTTACTTATAGTTACAGTCCTAGAAAGAGTAATCTTTATTTAAATTATTATAAATCAACTTCATGTTTAAAGATATTTCTAAAAATTCCTTTCTCTTTCTTTGTAATCCTAAACCTCCTCTGCAGAATGGCAACAACTGGAGACTCGGTGAGTTAATTACTTGTCAAACAGCCGCTGTTAGTGCTGTAAATTGCCCGAATGACTCCGCGCTCAACGCCAACGCCAGTGATTTATTTTCAAAACAAACACCAGAGGATCGCCCAGTGGCTGTAGTCCGAGGGAGACCTCAACCCGCTCCAATATCAAACGATCTGTGACGCCCAAAGCCGAGCCGTGGCACGTACTTCTGCTCCGATTTCAGACTAAAGACTAAGAGGCCAAGGGACCCAAAGGGCGACCACAAAGCCAGACTGCTTGGACACTGTTCGCAATTTGTTTGTCCATGTTTTCGAGGGCAATTAAACGGCTTGCAATTACATGCCACACCAAAAAGGAGGAAAGAGAGAGGAAGTGGTTGTCATGGCGGGGCCACAGTGCGTATGCGCAATGCGCAGTAATACGCTTGAATTAATTTCCTAATCGATGCGTCCTTTTAAAGGCCATAAACAGGCTGCTTTCATGTTTAAAGTTGAGTGTAATAATTATGGATTTAAAATACAAATAAATACAACATTAATTTTCCCCCATAAACCACAAAAACCAACCATTAACTAACCAATTAATAAAGCCACTTTACTTGCCAATTGTTATTCGATTACGTGCCCTCTTCACAGGCCCAGCTAATTCGAAAAACTACAAAGTGAGCGGCCATTAACTCGAGTGAAATGTGAATGGGTATTCAGATGGGAATGTGGCTGCGACTATGAATGCCTCTCTTTTAATGACCGCCCATTGTAAGCCGCAATTGACAGTGGCTACCCGTGTTTCGAACTAATTAAATGGAACATATATCGCTATATCGCTATACGGCGGTGATTCGCCAAACAATCAACGCCATTATCGGGCCCATAAAACGGGGATCGGGGATCCGGGGATCGGTAGTCCACAACATAACATCAAGATCGTTATGCACGGCGCAAGACCATGCGTAAAATCGTAAATAGATCATAAAACCCCCATAAAAAGCCATTTAACGAGGCCCAGAAGAACGCAGATCGATCAATTCGTGTGATTGTTTCTCCCCTGTCACCAAATACTCCACAAGGTATTTGCTATGGACGGCGGCGGTTTGCCTTTTTGGGGGGCCCTGTCGATGCGGAATGGTGATTTACGATCTCGGGCCGAATACTTGACTGGAATTTCAGCTGTAACTTTCACGCAGCCCGAGAGATTTTAGCAAACAGTTGCCGAGGGCTGTCTAAACCTTTTCATAAACTCGCATTTGCCGGCAAATGACTCCGATAAACAATGCAATTGTCCAGGCAAAAAAGGACAGAGGTTGAGGGTTTTATGACAGGACAGCAGGAGTTATGTGACGAATGCATTTCGCCGAGAAGGGTTCACCGAGGTGAAAGTAGCACCCACAGCAGGTAAATCATAGTTCTCAAGGCCACTCGGCCAGAAAAAAACCATCATATTCCACGGATTACCCGCAATCCTTGGCCCATAACCCATTGGTTCAATGCCAGTCGGGGAATTAACTTCAAGGGTTTTCGGTTAATTGCTGTACTTACCGTTGAAATCGCCGCAAACGACACGCTCGAAGGGGCTTCCCATCCAGTCTGCAAAAAAAGAAGAGGAAAGCAATTAACTTATGGGTTTTCTTCAATATTTATACAATATACTTTTTGCTAAACAACTAAGGAGTTATGTATGTGCTGCTAATGCGAAATTCCTCGCCCAACAGCCTTGAGGCGACGATCCCTCAAATCATGTCCCCTAGACTGCCAGAGGTTCCACATGGCAGCCGTCATAAACCACTCAATCGAGCCATTTTCAATTTAGTTGTCAGCGCCGGCCACAAAAAGCAGAATTAGCCGGGCCACCGGACCACCGGCCGAGTGAACGAACCTCCACTCTTCGCTTCTCTGCTCCTCTTCTGGCCAGTTGAACCGGCTCCGCTTTAAGTAGACCACGACGCTGGTGAGGGAGGAGGAAGCTGGGGGGAGGGGACTCGCTGTAAGGAGCATCTGGGGGAGATGACCGAGAGGCAACGACCAGAGTCGTCGGCTCCTCCTAATTAATAAGCAGATGAAGCTGCTCGGCATCGTTGGCGCATTTTTAATTAAAATACACAAATTTCTGTGCATTTGCCTTGTGGCTGTTGCCACTTTATTTGACACACGAACGGACGAACGGACAGAGGGACAGACGGACAGGCAGACGGACAGGCAGACGGACAGGCAGACGGACAGACAATTTCTAATATGTACAAGATTCTGCAGGCCGAGACTTCTTTGTCGCTTCAATGATTGCACAATTTATGGGCCAGACGCTTCTTATCTGGCCAAGGCAGCGTTTTGTCTACACAAGAAAATACTTTTAGATATTTTTAATTCATAAAAAAAACCTTATTAAATTAGTTTTCAATGTACAATAAATCCTACTACCCAAATATATAAATATTTATTTAATTCCTTTTTCTAATTTCTCCCTGTGCTTTTATTCACCCCGTTTCCCTGGCCATTTTCCTCGTCTTGCCACAGCACGTGCGCTGAGTTTGCGAATATCTTAAGACCCAGACGGGGGGGTAGGAAAAGCTTTTGCCATTTTCATGCTTTGTCGGGCTGCGCTTTTCCAGATAATTAAGAAAAGTTAACCTCTTTGCTTTCTTATCAGCATAATCAGGTGCAGGCACGCCTTGCCGCCCCCCGTTAGTCCCGCTTTCTGTTGGATTTTCCAAGCGCCCAAGCAACATGCAACATTGTTGTTGATGTTGCTGCTGCTGGCGCAGCAGTCGGTGCAACGATGTGAAAATGAAAATTCATTCAGACGCTTTGGCGTAAAATATTAAAATTCATTAGTTAAATTGCATTTGGCAAGCATTCAGCTGTAAAACGTTGCAGCAACAACAGCAACCATTGCCGTGGCAGTTCGTGTGTCCGGGTCTGAGTTTTCTTGTTTTTTTTTTGGGTGGGTTCGCAGGCTTGGCCAAGTGAAAGCCAAGCGCCCAGACTTTTTGCAGGAGGGATTCTCACAAAAATATATATACATATGTATGTGCAGTTTATGTGCAACTTTATGTACAGTATCTGGATTTTTTGGAGGCAGAGGGAGAACCCGCTGCGTCGACGTGTCGCGCACTTGGCGCACATAATGGCGTCATGCTCGTATTTACTTTCATCGCCGCCAGTCGCCTCGTCTATGATCTCGTTGACAATTTTATCGCCGTGGCGCTGTGAGCGTTGGATATGCAAAATATTTCATTGTGCGAAATACCGTTTATCTTCCCGGGCCCCCAGCTCTTGGCTTTGGCCAACAGGTTTTGGCCAGCAAATCGTGTCTATCGTTGGGAATGGGCGTGTTGAATACCTTTGTTTATATGCATAAGTTTTCATAATTTCGTGGATCTAAAATAGTGGAATTGATATTTAATCTGCATAGATTAATCGAAGTGCTTGGTTATCGATTTGCTGACACCCAGTTCAAGTTAAAAATGTAAATAAATTTACTATAAACCCATGCCATTTCTTGACTCTCTTTTTACTCGCTTTTAAAATATGATCTTCATAAAATTACACCACCTTGTTTTCGTTTATTATTTAAAATCTGTCTGCAGGCCCATCGTTGGATAATTACTCAGACGAGTTAATGCACATGTCTGGGCCATAAATTCAAGTGAAATCCCCCGGGGTTCTCGAGTTCTATTCGGTCGGCCCGATGTGCAGTCTATAACTCTGGCCAATTGACAGTCTATTCATATGCCGTCCGCCATTAATCAGGAGGCGCGTTCAACCCTCGCGGTCGGTTGGCGGAAAACCAAATTCGCGTCGATTTCTTGTGCACCGTGGAAATAGCAGAAATGCGCGAAAAAGAGCGAACGGATCGCGTAAATTAAACTGACCCACATAAATTTGGAGGCGAGTTCGCGCGTCGTACTACGTTAGCCGCATAAAAAGATACACTTTTCGCTCTGGCTGTATCTCTCTCGGCGGCGAGTATCTGTATCTGGATTTCGTATGCGCGGAGCACACATCCCCAGGCTTTTTTTTGAGTTTTCTGTGCGCGGAGCAACCTTGAGGCTATTTAAATTACAAATCGACGACAGACAGACAGACAAGCGAAGCATTTTTCAAACTATTTTCATTTTTATTTACTGCCAACTTTTTAGCTATTCTCGTTTCATTTCGTTTTTGGATACGTTTTCGGGCTTGGGATTTCGATTTGGACTCGAATCGCACTGGAAGACTGATGCGAAATAAACGACTTGGAAGTGCCCCCTCAAAGTGTTCATTATGAATTGGAATTGGCGGTGGAATGGCGCTGGAAATGGGAAATGCCATTCGAAATTGTTTGCGCCACGTTTATTCATTGTTTATAGAAGCTGGGAGAGGGTATAAAATAACCGTTTAGAGCAATGCACGTGGAAAAACAAGATTAGAATTATGAGAAAGAAAGTGTAAACTTAGAAAGAAAGAAATAAATTCGATATAATAAAATGTATTTCAAATTTTGATTTGAAAATCAACCAATTTTTTAAATGTTATTCTTTCTTGGTGAATTTCATTTCCTTACTTAGAAAGATCCATATTTATACCTTGTTTATCTCTGTGTAATATACCCTGTTTTATGGGTACACAAAAAGCTTTAAGATAGTTTCATAGATCGTAAAAAGGAAATTGATTTAAGATGAAATTTATATGTGTTTATATCTGTGAAGTACATCCATAGGTTTCTTTCAAGCTCCTAGAATCTGCTTTTCTGCTGAGTAATTAGCATGATTTATTTCAGAAATATGCAGTGATTGGTTGTTCATTTTATATGGTATTTTTCCTAGTAAATTAATAAGGAGATTGGTTTGTAGATCAATTTATTACCTAGTATAAAGTGGATATTTCCACATTTGTGTGATTTCTTTACACCATTTTTCCACCCTTAAAAGTTATATTAGAGAATGTAAAACATGACTCACCTGTGAGCGTCATCCAGGGATACCTTGGCAGATCGGCGATGCCGGCTCCGCCCGCTCCACCGGCGCCGGGCATCACCCCGGAGGCTGGCTGGGTGCAGGCATTGCCCAGGGAGTCCACGCCGATCGCTCCGGCACTGGCCGCGGACACCGCCGATGCGGCGGCTGTGGCATGCTGATAGAACTGGGCGAACTGCGCGGAGGCCGAGGCAGGTACGCTCATCGACTGGTAGCTGTTCATCACGGTGTCCGTGTACCTGCTGTGGGAGGGAGATGGACATTCGATTAGCCTCGGGGAATACGTGTGTGTGTGATCCCTGCTCTCCCGACTCCTGTCCTGAATCCTGCAGAAGTCACATGCTAATGAGCCGCTGTGCTTTGACCATTTGCATGCCCCCTTCTGCGGTCGCCTCTAATTGCCCACTAATCCCGAACACGCCCACGCACAGCAGGACAGCAGGACTCACTGTAGCCCGGGTACAGTGGACTAATATGCAAATGGCCGCAGCGGAAGGTCAGGCTGCGTGCGAATCTTGCGGGCACCGCAGGCTGCTCTAATTTTGCCGGCTTTATGGCCATTCGATATGAATGGCCAGTGGTCAGGGACCTGAACCCTGGGAAGCAGGATCCTGCCCATAATTAGAGCGCATTCGAAACGGATTTGCGGTTTGCGGTTTATGGAGATTTAAACTCAAGGCTTCGACAGGCATTTCCGCTGGCACTGAATTCCCGGAAAGGTGAATTTATTTTTAAAGAGGAAGCTGTCTTTTTTAATTAGTTAAAAAATAACAAAATTAAGGAGGCAGGGAGATCGACTTTGTTGGTTAGTTGTCATGGTTTAAAAGTAAATACTAACTTAGGCTGCCCCAAATCGATATAATACTCCCTTAGGTTTCATTAGAGTTGCAGGTGGCAGTTGAATTTCACATAAATGGGAATCAAAGATAAAGTGTAGCATTAGGTTTGAGTTTTAAGTTAATAATAATTAATATTCATATTCATTTGTCAGAAATGAAATACAAATCAAATATATATATATATATATATATAATATATATATACCTTCTATAATATGTACCAATATTTATTTATGGAATTTAGCTAATAAAAATCTTGAATAGCAATTGAATTTAAAAACAAGTTTGAATGCTTTTTGAATATTTCGAATGAACTCTTTGGAAAGACATGAAAACTGTTCTGTTTTCTAACTTTAATTTTCTTCATTTTCCCCCTAAACATTTTCACATCCACCCACTCACCTGCACGACTTATCCTCCAGTCCTGAGAACCCGGCCATTCCGGAGAGTCCTCCGTGGCTGCTCGGGTGATTCGACACGTACGGATACATCTTGCTGGTGGGGATGGCAAACGAGGAGCTGGCCGCGGCGGCGGCGGCTGCTGCAGCGGCTGCGGCGGCAACTGATGCGGATGCCGCTGATGCGGATGCGGCGGAATGCGACGCGGACACGGAGGCAGCCGATGCGGAGGCACCGGATCCCGGCGAGTTGTCGTTGAGGCTGCGGTGCAGCGAGGAGCTGCCGGAGGCCGACGGCGATGGGGAGCAGCTGCTGTCGCCCGCCGAGGGGGGCGTTAGCAACAGTTGCTGGTGGGCGTGGCCGTGCGAGGCGGCAGCGGCTGCGGCGAGCTTGTTGATGTGGTGCTGCTGCTGCTGCAGCTGGAGGGCGGCGGACAGCGAGGAGTATTGGTGGTGCTGCTGGTGGTGCACCTGTGCCTGCTGCTGCTGCTGTTGCTGGAGATGCTGCTGTTGCTGCTGCTGCTGCTGCACCTGCTGCTGGTGCTGCTGGAACGGCGACGAGGAGGAGACCGGCGAGTGGGGCGACTGGTGGCCCAGGTGCTGGCTGAGCTGGCTGGGCGAGAGGGAGCCGCCGGATCCGCTCAGGTTGACGTTGTTGTGGTTGCTGCTGCTGCTGGGGCTGCCGCTGCTGTGGTTCGTGTTGCTGCTGGCGCTGGTGTTGTTGCTGTGGCTCACGGCGGAGGCGGCGGCGGCTAGAGCGGCGGCGACTGCTGCAGATGACGAAGTCGGGGGGGTGGTGGTTAGGTGGTGCGAACTGATAAACGGCTGGAACTGTGGGTACTTTGGCAGCATACTATCGAAAACAAATTTTGACATTGCACATAGTTTGCTGCTCTCTGGCCGAGGATCGAATCTTCGGATAGTTTTCTCTGTTCACTCAAGTTCTTTTCGTTGTTTCGGCTTTCGTTACGATTTGGCTATGATTGTTTTTTTGGGATTGCATATATGTATTTCGGTTTAAGGCATTTCAAGCATTCTTTAACAAATTTTGTGCGAATTCAGCGAAGGAAAAGAGCCAAAAGTTGGTACTAATTGAGTTCTGAAAATGTTTTGTATTGGTTTATCTTATTTGAGAGGCAAAATTAATGCCACAATAAAGAGTTTTTATCTATTGGAAAAATTCCTTGAAACTTTAAAAGGGATTGCATGAATTTTAAGAGGTTTTGCCTAGTATTTTCAGTTACTAAAAGTTCTATATTTTATATTCAAGAATAATTCAAGTTCTGATTAATTTTAGACCTAAGAGACCAATAGTATTCAATATTTATTGCCCTTTTACTAATATACAAAACTGTAAGACAGTAAACAAAATGTAACATAAATACACATCTAAAAAATATATCTATAACACTTTAACCTGAAGATCTCTTTGCCTTATCTTGAGGACTTTATAATCCATATAAAACTTAATTATAAATGGCCATATCTGCTCAATCAAATTAAAGTTTAGTAGCAACCAAGTGTCTGAAATTTATGGTTCTAAACTCCCGTCTTGATTTGACTTTACGGCCTCAATAACCCCAAGGAAACTACAGGGGAATCTCTACATAAATCACCACAAATTGATCAAATTAAAATGTACTAAAAGCTAAAATAAACTTTGCCTATCATAAAAGTGTTGCTCAGAATGTGATAAACAAAAAGAAACAAGGGAAAATGGAAAATATATACTGTGCTTACTGCTTATAAAAATTGCTCGGAAAACATAAAACGAACATTAGCCAAATTGAATATGTTTAGACTGAACATAAATCTTGGGGAACAGAACTCAAGTGGAAAATATACATATAATCCTCGACTTGCATATACTTTTCAGCTGTCAGAGTTTTCCCAGTACAATGCCAAAGGGGTTGGTTAGTTAGTACGGGTTTAGTCTTCCCAGTTAGGTTTAGTCTACGGATGGCAAAGAGTTAGTTACTTTTAGGGATAGACGAGATAGAGTTTGGAAACTTTGCCCGACTTTAAGCTACTTTCTCGCTTCGGAGAATTGGGGAAATTGCATTTCGTTACCTTTCTCGGGTTTTCTCTAGCGAACTTTTGGCGAGCAGCTTTTCAGCTTTTCCGTATTCTTTTTTTCGCTCGAAACTGGCGAATTCACAACGAAATTTGTTAAATTTGCATATGGTCTCGGGTTACACAGCCGAGTGTTGTTGTGCCAGCTGCTGCTGCTGGGTGTGAGCGGTGTGTGTGTGTGGTGTGTGGGCCTGCTTTATTTGTTGTGAAAGCAATTAAAAGGCGGCCATCAATTACGCGGAATTTTGTATGGTCCAAGTGCCGGCGGGATTTCGTACGTGTGATTTATAGGCGCGCGATCTGTTTTTTAATGGCACTCTTATGTTTTTATGGCCTTTTTAGGAGCTATCGAGTGTGTGCGTGTTTGCGGAGAAAGGCTTTCCTCGTTTCGCTTTAAATACTTTGTTTAAAATGCCATAAAACACTTGGCAGGTAGAACTATCGAACTCGAACTCGAACTCGAACTCTGGAACTGTGGAACTCTGGGGCCCTTTTACGATGTCAACTTTATGGCTTTTTAATTTTTATGCACCGCACACTGAGAGTTATAAACGGAGTGTTTTGACAGTTTTTCGGTTTTCCGATTTTTCACATGGGTTGTTTCCGTGTCGCTATTTGCGCGATGCCGCGTTTTATGCGCTCTATAACTGTTAAGTGACAATAAGCCGGCGGATCGGAGCCGGAATCGGAATCGTAATCCGGAGAATCGAGAGAATCGAAATCGCTGAGTCGTCGGGAGCTGAAGCCAAGAGTGGAGCTGAGTTCCGCAGACACTACTGCGCGCCACGATAATAAATATTATAATAAAACGAAATTTTTAAAAGAGTATAAAAATTTCGTGTAATTGGTAATTCTTGCTGCTGGCGCGGGCAGCGATGCCAGCGTTGGCAGAGACCGCAGCGGAGCAGCGACTGAGGCGGCGGCGGCGACGCAGCACAGTGAGTCGTTGGAGACTTGAGTTTTTGTCTGTCTGCGGATGGGATTTGGATTTATTTATTCCTCGCTGGTTATGTTGCTGTTGCTGTTGCTTTTGGCGTTTTCTGGGGAGACTACGCGGCGAAGGCCAGGTTGTGGCGTTACGAGCAGCGAAACGTTTATGGCGCAATACAAAAGCCATGCGAGCGTTCTTATGGGATGCTGAGTTTGTGACATTCATTTCGAGCGCAAACAGATACGCAGCCGATGCGGCTCTCAATCTCACTCAACGCCGACTGCGGGCAATAGGAAAGATGGCAGCGTCGCTACTCATACGCTTGTCTCGCTCCCACTCGTCGCTTTCGCGCTAAGAGCGAGCTACTCACCGTCTGCTCTCCCGCTCGAGCGCATGATGTCTGCCTCCACGGCTTCCGCTCGAGCGCATGATGGCCGCCTCGGCTGCTTCCGCTCTTTGAGTGAGGTGCTCTCTTCGTTGAGTGCGGTTTTTAGTGCTCGCTTAATTTTCATGTTTATAACGTGAGAACTCATTCGCAGCCTGAGCGCAACTACTTTGAGCCGCCGCGAGTGAGTGGAATGCTTTTTTAAGTGTTTTATGCTTTGTTTGGCAAAATGTTATTGTTGATTAAATTACCCCTTACCCCGCATTATTCATGCTGAGTGCGAGTGCGAGTGCGGGTGAGTCGGTGGCTGCCTGAGTGAGTGCTTTCCTATACAAATTAGCCTGAAATTTGTCTTGGTTTTGTTTTTTTTTATAGTCTTTTTGGCAAGGAAAAAACACTGAAATTACGAAAAATCCATAAATTTGGGAGATGAAAAACGCCGACGCTGCAAGATATTCGCTCTGCCTCAACCATTTTTCGGCCGCCGCCTTTTGTTCCCTCTTTCTCTCTTCCTTTCTTCTCCTTTCTCCGCTCCTCTCGCCACGCCTTTTGCCGTTTGTCGCTGGAATTGCTGTTATGACATTTTTATGAAAAATTTCAAATTTACGACTGAAATTGGACAACAAAAACAGACATTTCCCAGACCCCCCTCGCTCTATCGCTCTATCTCTGCTTGCTTCGTTCTGCAAAATAAAGCGAATCTGCAATTTCTTAACTTTTTCACTTTTTGAAGTTGTATCTTAAAGGAACTTGGGGGTGGGAGCGAGCGTGAGCGTGAGAGAGAGAGAGACAGAGGAAGGATAGTTGTAAAAACATACAAACATACATATCTATGTATGTATATTTTTTTGTAAAGTAAAACAAAAGATTTGTGGAATATTAATCATTTAAGCACGATAAGAAGTTTATTTAAAAAAATACAATTTGTTTAAAATTATTATTAGGAAACAACATTAATTTACTTTAAAAAATCTGTATAAGGAAGTACAACATGAAGACTTCATATTTTGGGTATTTGTAAGGATTCAAATTTTAAATATATTTATAAACTTTATCAATATAAACCCAGCGTTAAACTAAATATTAAATGTATTAGTTTAGTACAAATTCTTGTCCATGATTTATTGATGACAATGTTCATTTCAAAAATATAGCTGAAATAGAAGCACAACAAATGTTAGATAAATATTATATTCAAAAGTATAGAATTTGTAAATATTAAATTGTATTCTAAAATACATATGTAATTTGTAAATATGTACATATTTATTTATTTATTTCTTACAAACATCATATCTTATAAACTCAATTCCAAAACCATTTCCTCCTCTCTTAGTTTGTAAATCACAATACTTTTTCTTTCTTTTTTATTCCAAGAGTATCACATTCGTACAATTAATTTATTTCCGTTTAATTACGCTCTCTGCACTTCACATACATTTATTACAATTTAATTATCCTCTCAGCGCCAAGCACCTGTCAGTTTTACGGACTTCTCCCCTGGCTAATACCTTTATAATTGGCTTTCGCGTAGTTTTACGGCCCTTGCCCAAGAGCGGATTGCCGAATCCTGGGCGATAACAATTGAATAATTGAATTGATCAATCAGCGGATTGGCTAAACAATCAATTATTTTTTGGCACACTGGCAGCTTGTTAAATCTTGTATGGTTTTATGGCCCAGAGGAGGGGTTTTCGAGGCGGACACGGCGTTAACGGTCGGCGGAGTGCTTTAAAATTAATTGCTCATAAATTCCAAATTAAACATTTTGCCACACTTTGGTTCATGTTTATGGGTCATACCGGCGAGTGCGAATGAGTGGCCGGCCGCACTGAGTGCACTCAAAATCGAACTACACTGGGGGAAATAGGTAATGAAAATGGTATTTTGCATTCGAAAATATTGAAGAATATGAAAAATAATGTAATAATAAACAATAGTAGAGAAAATATTTTATCTACAATGCTGAATATATATTTTTAATGGCAATGTGTTATTTCTTTAAACAATTTTTAGTAAAGAGATTTTGTTTTTCTATTAATAAATTAATACTTCTGTTTTATTCCTTTTCCAAAGTACTTTACACGTAAAAATAAACTTGGGTAACCTTAAACTAATTTCTTTGTTTCGTTTTACCCTTACAAATATTTCTTTTCTGTATTTTCCTGGTAGTTTTTCTCAGAGTGCACTCAGATCTGCAGCCACTCACAGCGGGCTGTGATTTACTGCCCTTGCCGCGGGGTTATGGGCTACAAGATGTACGGTGTACATATATACGGGTTATATGTGGTGCGGGCTATAAGACCCTGGCAGGTGGGCCGCCCAACGACCGGAAAAATGTAAAAGGCCCATTTTGATAATCAAAACAAATAATAAAACAACTTCGCACGTTAGTCTGCTCACTACTGCGGCAACAATAACAAATAACGAAACACAAAAAACAAAGAGCAGCCCATTAAGCGATAATAATCGTAATAAACTAATAAAAATTGAAACTGGGTGAGAGTGGATGAGCAGT
>VNJV01020386.1:0-10730 GCA_008042635.1 Drosophila nikananu | reverse complement strand
AAGGACCAAAGCCTGAATATGAATTCAAATATTGCTGGAAGAGCTCGGGCGGAAGGATTCCTCCGGCGTAAACGGTTGTGGGATCTATATTGCTGCCACTGGCCACAATATCGGGCTGCTGAAATATAGCAAACAAATAATCCGTTTAAAATATTGAAAAAATTCAAATATTTCACTAAAATTTAATTAGGGTAGGTTTACTTAGGTTATATAAGTTCCTGGTTCAACTTACCGCCGTTTTATCCGCGGTATCTGTCACCTGTGTGCTCGTATTATTATCATTGCCCGTAGCAAGGATTGCATCCTGGGAGGAGGCAATGCTCGGTTCCCCGCTCTCCGGCAGCTTGTCCGACTCGTCAATGGTATTGGGTGTGGCAGCTGGCGGGGGATTATCCAGGGCTGGGACACTGAGGGATCCGCGGATCATCAGCAGCATCAGCAACAGCAAATGGGATCGGCACTGTCGGAGGGACATCTTGTTCGCTGGGACTTGCACAAGTAACTGATCCCGTCCGAGGGCGGATCAGTTCCTTTATAGGCTCGTTTTGATCGGCCATTTTGCGAAATATACATTTCCAATTTGTGACACATTTTCCTAGAAATTTCCTCCCTCTTAAGGTCCCTTATCCAGAATCCTTCACACACAAAGCCACCTACCTGCTAGACCCATGTCAGGTAGATGACCGTGGGACCTCCTCCGCTGAAGCATTTAGGCCTTTGCTAATTACCACTGTACCGGCCATGTCCTTGAGTGGCTCTAAGAAATTTCCAGCACGCGATGAAGTCATGACTGCCGAAAAATGTTTGCTGTAAACACGTCGAGTTTCAAGTGGTGCCAATCAAAAACCCCCCGCTCCTTTTATCAGGTGCTCTGAATTGGAAAATCTGTTGGCAATCAATAAAAAGGTAGCAGAGAGCATACATAGCCTGGGAAATTATGTAGACGTATAATTTTAGACACGAACGGGACCGTTTTGACCGAGTTTTGGCACCACCCACGACCCCAAAAACCTGGCCATCCCCCACCTGAGCGAACAGGTGAACACTTGGCCCAGTGCTGGAGAGTTGTCCTTTTTTTTGGGAGATGTTTCATGTTTTGATAAGAAGAGAAAATGTCAGATATATGTATGCATAGCATTTGTTTTAATTTGAGTATTTGTATACTTCGAAGAAAATATGTTAACATTAATATTAATAATTAGTATTTAAATATATACAAAGATTTATTTAAAAGCAATAATACGGCTTTGAAAGTGTGTAAGACTGAAAGGAAATTAAACTGAATTCGTTTTAGTATTGAAAGTCGTACAATGCTTAAAAGATAAAACATTTAATAGTAGCTTAACTCATAAATACACCTCCTGTGTTAAAGTATTCCTCTATTTATTTAACATTTGTTCCATTTTCGCGACCTTTGAAAAAGTCGTCTTGCCAGCTCTGAGTTTGGTGGGCCGGCCTGTCGTCCCTGGCAACGTTCGTTATGAAAACTAAACGAAAACAAATGTTCCCAAAGACGAGACAACATGCTCTGAAAATTGGAAAAGCCAGACAGCGGATACGGCCGTGGACAGCGACGTCGGCAAGTTGGGACAGCCGGGAGAGAGATTCCATTGCCGGATAGGATTCAACGCATCCACCACGCGTCCCGACTAGAGCAGAATCAGCATCAGCGCCGCCGAGGAGCCGCCATTCGCATTAGCAGGACCCACCAGGACGGAGCTCCGGCGGCAGCCAACGCGGCCAGGACGACACTCGACGGCAGACTGGGGAACTGCATAGACATCGACTCGGTGGCCGTGGTGCAGCACAAGCTGGTGCACAGGATTGTGTGAGTAGCTGGCCGGGGCGCGACACCTTCGGTGCACGTTCCATAATGAATAAATAAGTGGTTGCAATTAAGTGCGGGGCGCAGTGAGACGATTTTTCGAGGGACATTTAACCGAAGTGTGGCATACCCTTTAAATTTGTTTTTTAACAGTTCAATTAAAAGTAATTTAATTCGAGTTTGTGAGGATCGGTAAAGCAATAACTCAAAGTATTAATTTTACACCTCACATTATATTTTACATTGACTACACAGAAAACCAAAGCACACCTTTAGGCTGTCAGCTTAAGATTATTTTCATTAGTTTTAATATACAATTTATTTATTATTTATATGTTTTATATGTTTTAATACATATGATACATTTTTATACTCTTTCTGTATTTATTATCAATTAGTAATTTATTAATTTTTGTATAATAGAAATACGTAACAAAATGTATTAAGTGTATTTAAAATATAGTCAGAGCTGATTTCATTTTTTTGTAACCTTGTTACCTTAAAAGGCTAAAAGCCGCAGTTGTTTCTTATAATATTCATTATTATCCTTGAAGTTGTTCTTTATAAATTTAAATAAAAACATTTTATTACAATTTATTTTAAGAATAACTACAAGAACAGAAGGTTTATCCGGTCGAAGCACCCAATTACCCCCATCACTATTTATTATTATTGTATTTTTGCCTCAAGGACGCTCTCCCCAAGAACAATTGCCATTAATTAAGTATTTGTACACATACAAAATCGATGCATTGATTATTTGCGCTGACCGCAGACTTTTTCGGGGGGCTGCTTGTGGCGCTCAACTGGCCAACTGGTCGTGTTGAAGTTGGCCCAGTTGGCATTCCGGTTTTGGCCAATGGGCGACACGAAGCGCATTGTGACCGAATTTGTCTATTGTCTGCTTCTCAGAGGCGGGAAGATGTCGCCGCCGGTGCTGTACTACCTGCCGCCCAGTCCGCCCTGCCGCAGCATCCTGCTGCTGGCCAAGATGCTGGACCTGGACTTTGAGCTGAAGATCGTGAATATCCTGGAGGGTGAGCAATTGAAGCCGGACTTTGTGGCCATGAATCCGCAGCACTGTGTGCCGACAATGAACGACGAAGGCCTGGTGCTCTGGGAGAGGTGAGTATACCCAAGCATCAACTTCATCCTCTTTCTGAGTACATACCAAATCCCCTTGCCTTTCAGTCGGGCGATCCTGGCCTATCTGGTGGCCGCCTATGGCAAGAGCGACGCACTCTACCCTACTGACATCCGGGTGCGGGCCTTGGTGGACCAGCGGCTACACTTCGACCTGGGAACCCTCTACATGCGACTCACGGACTACTATGTGGGTATATCAAATAAGTTGCACAATTAACATTAATTTTGACATATCCCTATCTTTTGATTTCAGTTCCCCACAATGTTTATAGGAGCCCCTTTGGATGAGGGAAAACGAGCCAAGCTGACGGAGGCTGTCGGCTGGCTGAACTCGATACTGGAGGGAAGACAATACGCCGCTGCCGACCATTTCACCATCGCGGATCTCACGCTCCTGGTCACCGTTTCCCAGCTGGAGGCCTTCGAGTTTGAGCTGCGACCCTATAAGCACATCCGGCAGTGGCTGGAGC
Organism: Drosophila nikananu; assembly: GCA_008042635.1. Classification (NCBI taxonomy): domain Eukaryota; kingdom Metazoa; phylum Arthropoda; class Insecta; order Diptera; family Drosophilidae; genus Drosophila; species Drosophila nikananu. Next base: position 7,289 of record VNJV01020386.1, on the reverse strand, counting down.
GCTGCAAGGATCACATGGCACCGTTCGACTACGAGGAACTGAATGTCACCAAGGCTCATCTTCTGGCGGACATGTTCAAGGCCAAGATGAACCAGTCGGGTGGCTCCTAATATTCTTTGGAGCAGTGTTAAGCCAGTAGACAAATATACATATAAAAATTCTGTTTCATAAGTGTTGTATTAAATAAACGTGTTGTTTTGTGACTCACAACCTTTTGTTCGAACGTGAAAATTAATCCATCAAAAGAGCGCCAAGGCGTGGAAGATTTCCAAAACGGGATTCTATTGCTAATTTAATTCGCTGATTCTAATTCTTAAGAAATGTAGGTATGTATTAGATTCGTTATATGGCGTGGATTAAAAAGTATTTTAATAGTTGCCAAACGTGATTAAGTTGGCATTTGCCCATGCAGTTCTTTTACTTTTCTGTAACTAGAATATTTCTTGTCGAATACATTTTATTCAAAGATTTAGTTATTTAACTATATTTAAATTAACAAGTATAATGCGATTAGAGTCTATATTTATCATTTTTTTCTTTCGGTTTTAAATATCAACAAAATTGTTATTAGTTTATTGTTATTGTTATTAGTTTCAAACTGAACAAGTTTTCATTGTAAATTTTTAAACCTGTAAGATTTTTCCCCCTTACATGACAAGTTGCCAAATCAAATTAGTGAGTATGTCGAAGCCGACCTGAAACACTTTTTGAAATGTAATTTTCAGCTGGATTGGCAGTTAACTTAATTGAGTTTTGGTCCCCGGAGTGTGACAATCTAGATGGATTGACTGACTGCCTCCATGGGGGCCGAAATGAGCTGTTAACTGGCGGCCCAGAGAGCTCACAAAAACAACAAAAGACAAAGCGACACAAATTTTAAAAATACCGCCACCCAAAACAGGGTCCACAGGACGATGATGCTCCGAATGGCTGCAGGCCAGTGTACAGTATTAACGTGTGTTTGAAAGTGGTCAAAAGGGCGACGGCGGAAAACTAGCGGATGCCGACGATGACGATGGCGGCACCTGTAAAACCTCAACGGAAATTTTATTATACGGGGAGGGGACAAGCAACAAAAAAGCGGAGGAGCCCTGTTTGATGAGAGGAGCGGGCTATTTTTATACCGGCAGTGGCCCAAAGGTCTGTGGCAGGATAACGGAATCCAACTTCACAGTCTCGCTCTGGCCGCTGACTATGGCGGCCGCTCGGTTGTCTCTGGCAGTATTGGCCGTGGTTCTTATGGCCACCGGAAATGGACAACAGCAGCAGCAGAATCAGCCAGCAGTTACCAGTGGCAAGCAGGAGCATCCAGCAGTCACCAGTGGCAAGCAGTCGCAGCTATTGCTTGGTAAGGAATCCAGTATAAGTGAACCTTTTGGTGAGGAATATTAGAAAATATGGTTGATTTTACGATCTGAATTAGGTTAAATTCATGTTTTAAACAAGTTTCTTTGGTTAATTTTTGCTGAGGAGTGACACAGACATTTCTTGGCACTTGAAATCCATTTAAGGCGTACTACAGAATATTTCAGTTTAACATTACATTAATTTTAATAAAATTGTCCACTGATCCTTCTTCCTTGACAGATTGTTCCTGCCTGCATGCCACCGATCGGAATGCCACCCAGTGGGGCAGATTGGCAATTAACGCTAGCCAGGCGCTGGGCGTCAAAAACAACTGCCTGATGATCTTCATCGGTGGCCACGATGACGAACTGGTGGCCTTTCAGCTCGAGCAACTGCAGCTGCGTCCCGGGTGAGTGGCAAGGCTTCCGGCCGAATTCCGGGCTCGCAATGGGAATGGTCGTGGTAATGGGGATGGGATGGGGATCAGGCAGCCAGCCGATCATATCTCAAATTGGCAGACAGCTGCCGGCGACAGCCATCAAAATCGAATTCGTCGATGGATAAGGCTGGTCGTCCGTCGCGGAAATGCAGTTGGCCAAAAGCGGAATGGCCAAGAGCTTAGTCAGAATCGTTGCAGCGGCAGCGGCTATGTAATTAAAATACCTTGCGAAGGCCATGTGGGCGGTCCGTCAGGCCCGCCTGGCCGCCTGCTGCTTATTTATATTTATAAATCCCGCAAATTTGTGTCAATTTATGCAAAACTCTATGCATCCAACATTTGCGCCATAAAAATAACGCACACAACATTTCGGAATCGATTTGTCAATAAAATTGGAGAGCACTGGCCAGCCACAATTCAGTGGAGCTTGGGCCGAGTGCGCCGTCGAATGTGGTTCGAATAAATCCTCGAGAGCATCAGTCGCTGGGAAAGTGCGGGTGAATCGACCACCGGATTGGTTGAAAGTGTCAGTGTCATCGGAAAAAAGTGTTAGGTGTACGGCAAATAGTGCCTAAAAGCAAGGTTGAAATACCTGTAAAACTGTTAAAAATTAGTACCACAGAAAGCTGCTTTGGTTTTCATTACAAAAAAGTGTTTTTGAATCCGAGAAATATTTTTATAAAAATCTTCATTAAAATCTACTAAAAGTTGCTATCAAAATATGTTTTAAAACAAGACTAAGGTTCATAAAAATTTGGATAAAAACATTTTTTTTAAATCCCTCAAAAACGACTTTTTCTCAAAGACATTTTTATAAAGTATAGACTTTTGTTCAAAATGGACAGTCAATAAAAAATAATACAAATAATATTATTTAGTTCCCATAATTAAAAGTTAATACAAATTTCCTTAAGTTGTTTCACAAATATTTAAAATTTAATTTATAATATTCAGTTTAACAGGAATTAATTTCTTCTGATTTGTGTTGTCGGCTGTTGTAAAATCTGAAAATCCATAAAATACGCCTATTATCATTTTTAAAGCTCCTTAAAAATGGTTATATCTTCCTTTAAAGACCAAAGGAAAACTTAACCATGCAGTGAAGTAAAGGAGCTCCCTGCGAATTCCCTTCTAGTTATTTAAATTGAAAACATAGTTTTTGGAAATTAAAGCCAAAGCAAAAGTCTTTAAAGAAAAACAGTTTGTGTCACATCTGAGAAGAGCGCGCTTTCAAAATGTCCATGGATCCATCAGTTTCCTTCGAGGATCTGGAGCGTGTGAGTGCGAATGATAATATGGTCAGTCTGCCCCGGAATGGCAGTAATCCAATCCACAACTTTTCATCCAGCGTCGACGTCGCACCAGTTCCGCCCGCAAGCAGTCACAAACTCCGCAGCCGCCTTCGCACCTGGCCGACTCGGAGGCCATGGCCGTGATCAACGAGATTTTCAATCCCACGCTGAAGCTGCCGGAGTCCAGTGGCCACTACACGCTGCCCGAGGAGATGACGGCCGACGATCAGGTGGCGCCCCATGACCTGGACATCGCCAAGCTGGCGGAGCTAAAGGAAGTAAGTCATCTGCATTAAGTGGGGGTTCACTGGCCGGCGTTGATTTTGTGGCTCGTACCAAGGTCTTCTCGCTCTTTGACACGGACTGCGACGGATTGATCTCGAAGGACGATCTGCGGTTCACCTACACCGCACTGGGCAATGAGCCCAACGAGCAGCTCCTGGAACAGATGATGGAGGAGGCCAAGGAACCCCTGGACTATGAGGCCTTCGTTCGGCTGATGAGTCGCCGCACCCAAGAGCTGGATCCGGAGGATGTGCTGCTCGAAGCCTGGAGCAAATGGGACGACCACGGCACGGGCAAGATCGAGGAACGCAAGTGGGTTCCAGGAGAAATTCCGAGTGGTGCAAGCTGTATAACTCTTCGAATTACCAATTCCCAGGATCTACGAGGAGCTGACCAACTACGGTGACAAAATGACCCTCAACGAGGCCAAGGAGGCTCTTAGCCATGCACCGATGGCCAAGCCCAAGTCCCTGGAGGAGCCGCCCATGATCGATTATCCGGCGTTTTGTCGCATGCTGGGCGGCATGCGCAAGCGAAAGGGGGAATAACATAGATTTATTTTAAATTCCCAGTTGCTTATTATTTCAAAATCTGTTGAAGAGGAACTAAAATGTTAAATTTCCTAGATTGCTGGATAGTTATAGGGACATAAGGTCGGAAAAAAGTTTGCCTAAGCAAGGAATTATACGGAATTTTTGCACTATATGGATTTTGGAGTTCCTATATCGTTTATTTATTTCATGGACAAATTTACTACCACAACAATGATGAAGGCTTTGAGTTGATGATTCCTATATAGGTCAAGTATTAAAGTGATTTTCAACAAAAAATAAATTATTCAAATTGGTTTGTTTCCTTCTTTCTACTAGACAGTGAAGAGACATATTTAATTTTCTTTTTGCCGTATCCTCCTTACTTAATTATTTTCCAATTACTTATGGCTCTAAGAACATGGCCAATCGCAGCTGTTTCGATGTGACAATCGTATTAGCCTTAACGCCAACTTTTGTTCGACTTTTTATCAAAATAAATCGTGAAGAACCATACGAGTGAGCGCTTTGGGGATTATTTCTTAATGGCCATTTGCTGATTGCAAACTATATTTATAGGTCCGGCGGCGGCTGGCTGACCAACGAGCCGGCCCCAAAAGTATCGGCCAATAAATTTTAGACATCATTACGCATCTGTGCTGGCCAATGCAAACGGCAGGCAGGCAGGCTGAGGTGGAATTCATATAAATATTTGTTTTTTTTTTCACCCATCAAATGCAATCTTGGGACAGCTGCTCGGACAGCATGGACGTCTTTCCGTATCTGAGGGAGCCCGTCATCGAGAACGCGACACTGGCGGCGGACACCTTTTGCCAGCACAGCCGGAACCGCAGTGCCACGCCTATTTATAGCTCCGGTCGATTGCTGGGCCTTCGGCTCCGCTTCCAGCATCCGCCCACCAGTGCGGAGAGGTGGAACTTGACCCTAACCGCCAGCTATCGATTTCTGAAGCGAGGTAAGTTGGCCTCAATGTCTGAGAGTTCAGGATAAAGGGTACCATTTTGGGTTTCAAATTCGAATTCTCGATTGCTCCACAGACAATTTCCGGACGGACGGTCGCCTGGTGCCGCACAGCTACTGTGACTTTTACTTCTTCGCCAGCCTGGCCACCGAGGAGGGCAATCTGGGCCAGGGTTACTTTCACTCTCCCCGCTTTCCGGCCCACTATCCAGCGCACATCAAGTGCGCCTACAAGTTCATCGGCAGACCGGACACCCATGTGGAGATCCTGTTCGAGGAGCTGCAACTGCCGCCGGTGGTCAGCGGTGGCTGTCAGCTGGACGCGATAACCCTATTCGATGCCGAGTCCGCCCACATGAGCTCCGTGATCGATGTGCTCTGCTCAACCCGGCCCAGCCGGCGGCTGGTGAGCAGCGGTCCCGATCTCCTGCTGGAGTTCAATGCCAGCTCCAATCGCACGGCCAAGGGATTCCGCGGCAAGTACAGGTTCGTGCCCAATGAGCCGGAAGTCCTGCTGGCTCTGCCGCCGCCGCCCGCCGTCTTGGAGACGGCCAGTGTGGCAGCGAAGGAGGAAAAGCAGATCCAGATCCAGCAACTCCAGCTACAACACGCCTTCGCCGCCAAGGCTAACAGTCTGCCAATGGATGTGGAGCTGTCGAAGCCGGGACGGTCGTTTGGTGAGTCGGCGCCCCATAAATTAGCCTCATGTTTAGCAATAACCTCCTTCCACAACACGCAAAACTATGTGGGGACTCCCTTAAATTAATTACTTTGTTGGATGGCTTAGTAAATACTTTTTTGCCTACTACTTTTCGAAACAACAAATTTCTAAGAAAAGGGAAAAACGCAATTTCTAAAATATAAAATGTTGAAGTCTCGTATTAAAATTTTGTTCAGTGCTCCCTCCCTGCTTATCCCTCGATACTACCCCTCTTGTAAAACGCAGACCCAATCGAATTATGTTAATCGATGAAAATGGCGGCAAAACTAGCCTCCTCACGCCCCTGCTCCTACGGCCGACGACTTCCGTCTGCTTCGCTCCGGATTCTGAGGCGGAAACGGATGTGGCCAATCCCACAAATCGAAGTGGAGGGCTGTGGGACGTGTTAATGGCGCAGGGTCTTCATCTCGACTCAGTCTTTGGCAAACTGCTGTCGCGTTCAAATGGCGCTCTATCGCTTCACTTTGCTTTTACTCGACATTGTCCTTTGGGTCTTCGTCTTCGTTCACCAATCAAAGGCACTGTGTACCTCTTTGCCTGACAGTGAGTTCCTTAATTAACACTTTGGCCACCACGTTTATTCAACTAAGAAACAATAAACCTACTTCCGGTGTGTGTGCATAAACTTAAAAGCCAAATAATGGCTTTAACATGGACCATAGAAGGGCGAATGCTCCGCTGAACAGAAGAAACTGCAAGATTGAATGGAGGATCGTAAACCTGTGCGAAAGGGAGAACTGGAATAGGCTTTTAGCAATTAAATAAAAAAGGGCTCACTTACCTCCTGAGTATTATTCTGCCCCTCTGCAATCCCTCTTCGCCTGGCTTCTCATTGGCCAAATAAACGCGAAGTCCCGGAAGGGCACGCATGAAATAGTCATCCCAGTCGACACTGCTCATGTCGAAGTCGTAGAGCAACTGGTCGTCGGGGGACAGTTGCTTCCACAGGAGCTGCGTATTGTTGGTGTCGAACTTCCACGAGGTGTCCATAAAGGGGGCCAGAACCTCGATATTCTTGTGTATTTTCCCGTAGAGCTTGATTAGACGTGGCTTGCGACCTCGCAGACGCAGCATCAAATCAAAAGCATAACCCGGCAGAAGGTGGTAGAAGAAGGCCAGGAATTTGAACAGCCACATGTATCTTGTGCAGTGCAAGAACGGCATCCACATCATCTTGGTTAGCGGGAAGACCTTCTTTAGCTTCGCAGTTTTGTCCCTAAATCCGCCCCACGTAATTGGACTCTTCTCGCTGGGCGTGAAGTTGTAGATGGGCGGGTCCGGGCGCAGCGCTTTGAGGTCATCCCTGGCCGTGTACCAGGCGAGGGCCATCATCGTGTTGATACAGTAATCCACGGGCACAATACCAGCCTGGGCCTTCACATTCAGGGGCGTGATGCGAATAAAACCGCGGGCAGCGCCATAGAGCATAGCTATGGGTCCGTACAAGTTGTCAATCCAGCCCGGCATCGGCTCCTTGTAGGTAGAAATTACTGGGGGGGAATACTTTGGGTTAGTGGGGTACAGCTACATCCACTGACTACATCACCTACTAGCGCCAGGTCGAAAGATGGAAAGCGGGAGATCACCGGCCTCGTTCTGGAACAGCTGCTCTGCCAGAGCCTTGGTGTAGGTGTAGGTGTTCGGGAACTTGCCCAGCAGTACCGGGGTCATATTGTCCACCATCTCGTCGTCCA
>VNJV01020384.1:0-10114 GCA_008042635.1 Drosophila nikananu | reverse complement strand
AACTTCGGGTTGTGCTTTTTCTTCGTCTCCTTTACTTCGACAATGCAAAACGAATCAGTTGCTATTGCCGAAACACACTTCGTGCTTGCTTGTAACGGTAAACACCACACACGCGCAATTTTAAAACTGCAAAAGTATGCGTGGGCACCACTGCTTTAAGTGCATCGTCCAGTTCAAACGTGATACTGTTCGTGCAGGGGGTGTACCAAAATTTGAATGATGTAACAAATCGTGTAACGCCGGACATGGATGTGATGCCCAACAACATTCAGGACTTCTTTTGTCGACGTACAACTGTTGCGGACCTATGTATGTGCAGCTCGGTGTGTAATGGAAAATGGTATCACTGTGATCTTGGCAGTAATCTACGTTTCACCGAATCAGAAAATTTTGGATATTCAAGAGTTCATTCACACAGCACTGTTAGAATATACTACAGACGGTTCTCGGCTTCTTCAGAGATATAATAAAAATTCCCCTAATTTTAGCAGGAGATTTTAACAGTTTACCTCCTTCTCTCTTATTGACCTCCATCTTGCTAGGTTTCATAACAGTACACAAGCGTAAGGAAATTCGTTCCTAACGCGTGTTCGTAGACACACTCATTTTTTATTTTTTTAGATTCCGGTCCTTGCACTAGCGCTACAAAATATTCCAATCTGGTCCTTTTTTATATTAACCTTTTTAAAATAAAGATATTGGGCATTGCTGGATATCCTCGCCTGTCAATGCTAATTAATGTATGGGAAACTTTTAAGATATGGAAAATCTTCCGTAAGTAGTAATATATATGCGTTAAACAAAAATGAGAATAGAAACAAAAAAGTATGTGTAGAAAAAATGTACCTTTAATTGCGTACCTAGAATTGCTTAGCACCTCACCGAGGTGTCATTACCGACCCTATAAAGTATATATATTCTTATCAGCATCAACAGCCGAGTGGATCTAGCCATGTCCCTCGTCCGTCCGTCCGTCTGCTCTCACTACTATATACATATGTCGGAACGGGCCGAATAGGACGACTATATCATATAGCTGTCATAGGAACAATCGGAACATTTGGAGAAAAATATTCCAACATTAAAATTTTTAACATATTTTCATATAATTCGAGATATGGCCATTCTGTATTTTCTAGAATTTCGGTTTTAATTTGATTCAAATCGGACTACTATATAGTATACATACATATGTATGTGCCAAACGAACGATGTAGAGGAAAATATAAAACATTGATTGTGAAACTGTAAGTGTGAAACGGTAGCTGGTAAACGTTAAAACCGAATTTTTTTGTATATATTTATAAATGCTTTATATAATTCCTGTTCGTTTTTCTTTTCATTTGATCAAATTTGGTGAATTCATAATGATCCAATTGTAAGCTGCAAGGGTACACATACTTTGGCGTGCCTAAGTTTGCTTCCTTTCTTGTGCAACATATTTTTGTTTTATTTCATTGAGATATATCCACTCGTATATACGATTATAATGCTGAAATTTAATCCAAATTATGTTTAAATTTTGTATTTATTTATATATTTCCCGTCTTTTACTTTTCATTTGAGCAAAATGGACATAATAATCCAATTGCAAACTGCTTCGACAACCGAGGTCTGGAGTTCTTTCAAGGTGCAACTTTTTTTATTGTGGTCTTATACGATTTAAATTAAAATGGGTCAAAACTACTTTCAAGATTAAATATCGTGCAAGCTCTGGCCAATTTAAAACAACACACAGTACCGTATAAACGATGCATCAAAAAACCGAGAAATAATTCTGACTACATTCAAATTAGTTTGCATCGATATTTAAATGAATACTGTGAAAACACCTTTTTCTAGACTACTCTAGAATTCATCCTAGGCCAACCACATTTTCAGGAAATTGTTTGGTCAAATATGACCTGCATGTTCACTAAACCTAAATTCAATGGGAAATGTTTACGCCCTTGAAATTGCGATTTTATTGGAATGTGGCCTCTTCTAACCTCACTTGTTCTTCAATTTAATAAGTTCAATGAATAAAAAAAATTTTTTGTAGTTTATTGTTGATTAAAATTAGTTACTATTTATAAATCGATTTAATAAGTATGTATTATAGATATGTAAATTTACTTATTTGAAATATTCTTACAGTTTGCAAGTGGCTCACTAAAAACTAATCCATTTGTGTATAATAAAAAGAAAAACAAAAACGTATTTTTCGTTCGCATATTTTAAAAAAAGTAATATAGTAAATTTAGACATTTAAATAACATATTTTACCTCTATTAACCTAAACGTGAAAAATTTTCGTTTCTTGAAAAATAATTTTTTTATTAACTTTAAAAAAACATGTCTTTAGTAGTATTTTTCCCATGGAATATTTGATTATTTTACTGTCCTCCCTATAAATAATAGGCGAGCAGTGGCGTGGCTATATCATGTTAACAGGAAATGTCAGTGCCACCGAACTTATGCCGTTTTCAGTATGCTGTAAATTTTATTATCTAGAAATTATGGATGTATTGTGCAATATTGAATACATGTGTCCTTTTTGGCTGAATTGCGAATAAATATTAAGCAAGCAGTGTATTTATAACGGTAACATCTTAAATTCTTACAAACTGTTAGCAAGTCAGAACTCCAGTGTTTTATAGTCTGGGCGCCATAAACACGTCATGCAAGGGGCCAAAAAAATGTTATCAGTATGAATATCCGAATATGTATATCTTTTAAACTATAAAATAGGCGTATGAATAACTGATTTCAGCCATACAATTGTATTACATGTGACCCTTTAACTATACTGCTTATAAAAGCAAGCAGTGAATTATAGCGATACAGTTATTATTGCTTCCAAAATGTAAATGTAAATTCAATCGTGTTTATGGCTTTAAAAGAATCGCTAAGTACAACAAATAAAACTGCTTTCACCAATGGAATATTTAATTCATGTGACAAAGGCTGTACTCCATAACATTAAAGCAGTGCATTTTTCATGGTAACATTTGTTAATTGCTCCCAAACTGTAAGCAAATGTCAGCACCATAGAGCTTATGTCGTTTATAGGATATTTTAATGTTATACCTAAAAATGCGTTAGGAATGTTAAATTCATGACTGTATTACATAAAAATGTTAAGAAACCAGTTCATTTAAGACGGTAACAATTTATCAAGTCAGAACTCCAGGGTTTTATAGTAGGTAAACAAAAGATATAAAAGAAGACTGTACTGCACTGTAATGATTATAGATATTAGGCAAGCAGTGGCTTTATAGCGGTAACGGCTATAATAACGCAAGCGGTATGTTACAGTTAACAATCAGCTAGCCTTGGAAACTTCCTATTAACCAAAAAGAAATAATGAAAATTATTAGAGCAGCAAATGCTTATGGTAGCTTTTTATAGAAAACTGTGTTTACTTATATTACTCTGTTTAAGTATAAATCTAAATATGTACATATGTTCTTGGGACATCTCTCCGAAGGCGGTATTTTAACTTCGGTCCAACTAAGAATGGGTGTATTGGACTTGTATTTTCGGTAATTGCGGTTTCACCTTAGGATTAGTGTCGAGATAATGAATCAGAGGTGCTTTAACAATTTATTTTTATAAGACAACTCCTATAACTTGTAGAATTTTTGTTTGTGAAGTGAAAAAAGTATATCAGGTATACTATAGGGAACATTTGTTGTAAACGATCCCTTATTATTTCAGAGTCGCATCGAATGCTTGTCGAGGTGATCATGCCCTATCAAAAGCAACCTGGCTTTAACGCTTCAGAAATAATAATTTTGATGTGAGAAATGTGACAATGCTCCTGCACAGAAAGCTAAACCGGTTCAGGATACAAAACACTTGGCTGGTAGCAGCTACCTCATTCTTCGTATTCACCAGACTTGGCTCCATTTGTTTTCATCGACGCATTGACTGAGCAGCACTTTGATTCCTACGAGAAGGTCGAAAATTGGGTGACTGATTGGTTTAATTTAAAATACGAACAATTTTATTGTCGTGGTATTAATACATTGCCAGAAAGGTGGTCAAAATGTGAAGAAAACAGTGGCCAATACTTTGAACAAAATGTGTTTTCTTCCCATTATAAATTACCGGTATACCTAGTAGTTAACTCCCATAAATTAATTGACACAGCGGTAACAAACGCATTTATTTGTATTAAAATATTTAAAAATGAGAAGAATCATTAAGCTTTAATCAATTTTGAAACTAAATGTGGAGATAACGAGATGTTCTACAATGATGAGTATTTGCCGACTTGGAACCACAAAGAAAGTTCTTAATTTCTTCTTAATCTTATTTGTATACCCTTGAAGGGTATAATTTTAGTCAGAAGTTTGCAAAGCAGTAAGGATGACATTTCCGATTATATATACATATATATATATATATCTATATGTCGTGGAAAAATTATAACTTTACCTGTTTTCAACATATTTTCATATAATTTGAGACATTGACATTTTGTTTTATTTGAGTATTTTGGTTTTAATTTTATGGAACTCGGAGTACCATATAATATAGCAGATTTAGTTTTTTTTATTTATTTGATCAAAATGGATGAATTTATAATGATCCAATAGTAAGCTGCAAGGGTTCCGAAGTTAGCTCGCTTTCTTGTTTATTTGAATATTAATGTAAGCTTTTAGCTAAAACAAGAACATATTCTAAATATTTGAAATAATATTTTGTCATGATATTCGGGGAGGTGTTTGGTGGTCAATATGTTTGTCTTTATATGGCAGGGAAGTCGTATTGTAAATCGACTTGGCTGGTAGTGATTATCTATAATATCTGTAATAAGAATATTGACCGGAAGTTCATTGTATATTAAATGTCTTTAAATGCGAGGAGGGATAGATGGCATTGAAAGGTATAAATATACCTCAAACATGAAAAGGCGCCTCTATAATCGAGATTTATGCGATCCTACAAAATGATGATATGATGAATGATTAATCTACATCCGAGTCGATCTAGCCATGTCTATCTGTCCGTTTCCAAGCAAACTAGTCTCTTAATTTTAGAGCTACCATAATGGAACTTTTTAGACAGTCTACATTTTATTGCAGGTAGGTGTCCTGTCTGTTCGGTCCACCATATCTCTGTTCTAAGAAAAATTATGCAAATTGTTCACAAATTTCATAAAAAGGATTGCAAAAAAAATTGAAAAATGTTACAATGATTTTTGTTTAAACTCCAATAACATTTTTAAGTCTTTCCCAATGTGTCAGCTCTGGATGCAACTCATTAATAAATCGGCGGTGAAAAAAAAATGTTCTTGTGTCATGAGCCGCAGTCAGTTTAAAGGCCTCTTATTTACCCTAAACATACTGAAGCGGTTTGTTAAGTTGACTGTGAACGTTTCATTCGATTAAATTCGGCACACTTCGCCATCGGAGAACACGGGGGCTGAGGATGCGGATAAGGATGCGGCGGTCACACTGACCCACTTTCACAGTTCGTCGGCCCCACGAAAAACCGGTCGGCGGAGGCTCTCTTACTGTTGTCGAGCAGTTCAAATTGCTTTCATCGCATGCGCAGGACTCTCTGGTGAAGAGACAATTTCCCGGCCCGAACTCGCCCACTAGGCAGTCGGGTTCTGGGCCACACGATTTGGTGGAGCCGACTCCTGGCAGTGGCTGCGTCAGTTCTTCGCAGAAGTCCCAGCGCCTCGGACGTGTCGAGCGTGAGTGACAGAGAGTAAGAGGCTCCTGCCGGTTTCGTACCGCCTCGGAGTTGCTGCACTCAGCCGAACCTGACGGGAAAGAACGCGAGGCCGGCGTCCGCAGCCCGCGGTCATCGTGCCCCTCGAAGGCCGAGATAAAAGTATTCCACCGAGTGCGCGAATGTGTTTTCTGTTTCGGGGGAAAGTAAACAATTTAAATGAGCCTATAAACATAGATCCGGTATACACAGAGCTGCACACGTCACGTCCAGGTCTACTCTTCAGTCGATTTCCGAAAATTTGCGAAAAGGAAAAGTTGATTTAGTGCACTGGAGGGGCAGCACCAGAGCACCGGGTTCGGGGTCAGAAAAGTCCATGCCACTGCTCTGGTTAGGTTAGTTGGACTGCTGCGCGGTATCCAGACTTTTCGCCTCTGTATTCCTATTTGAGAGCGCGTCGACAGCGAGTAAGTGCGTTCTCTAGGGTCGGTCAGGCAAATTGATGGGCGCCATTTCCCCGCCGTTCCCATCCTAGTGCTTAGTAGTCGGAATTCCCCTGGTATCCTATGATAAGATAATTAAATCAGGCACCATTGTTGAAGCATCCAAAATGGCGACAGAAAGTCAGAAAGAATCACAGAATTCCATTACTGTGTGTCCGGATCCAATTGCATCCAATTCCTCCCTCACCACAGATCTACACTTTTCCCCGGTGCTCCCAACACCTAGATGAAAACTAACGAAAAAAAAAAGATTTGCGATTTGTCCACAATGTTGACTTAAAAATCGTAGAAAATCTATTAAAGTATGAAACAAATAGAACGATACAAGTAAATGTTTTACCAAACTATTATTTCTCAGGACTTTAACTCGTTTAACTAAGTCGGAGCTGAAAACAGCCTGCAAGGTTGGGAGCTACTCGCACCAAGCGAAGAACTTTTTGTGAGTTGGTTCCATATTTTGTTTTTACAGGAAAAAACACTTCTTATTGAGGCGAGCTACTTATAAGGCATATTTGTAAAATATCGTATCGATGATATATTTTTATCAAAAAAAAATGATGATAATTTTTAAAATATTTTTTATTAAAAAATTTTTTTCCTAATCCAACGAAAAAAAAAGGTTTTATTACAAATTATAATTTATATATATTCTCGAAATTATAATATGCATTATAAAACTTCATACATATATAAATATATGTATATTCCCGAATTAATGTTAATTCAGGTTATACTTATTTATATATGTATATACATATGTATATACATATGTATATACATATGTAAGTATTTTAATCCCCTGAACCCCCATGAAGATACTTTATTTAATATTACAGAAATAGGTTTTAAACATACATGCATACTTTTAAGGCTTCAGCTGTCTTAAAACTCTCTGATATTGTAAGAACATTTTCAAAGTTGGTAGACAGCTATGTATTAAAACAAATGAATACATATGCAAGTATGTACATGTGTAAGTTGTGAGCAACGTGTATGAGCGCGTTTGGTGGTCGCAGTTGGTGGAATCGTCGAATTTCAGTGGAATCTTCGACTTTCTGTGGAATGTGCGTTAGGTTCATACACACATGCACTACAAAATCTGACCATACGCAAATAAATACATCAATATAAAAATATCTAAAAAAAAGTATGTCAGTATCGATATTTGGGCAAACCAAATATTACGATAATGATATATTTTCAGAAAAAATATCGATATATTGATATTTTGATATATTATCAAAAACCCTACCATCAACTCCATCCAGTGTTCCCAGATCAGGGGTTTTCTCCCTAGATTTAGGGGGTTTTTTTTGGCGTCCTAGCGGGAATTTTAGGGGGAAAGTTTAGGGAGTTTTGAAATCATGAATTATTAAAAAGTTTAAAAGGAATACTCTAAAATTAAAATAATGACTAACATATGACAAAAATGTCTAGAAAATAAATCTTCTAAAAATGGCAAAATATGAAAAAAGAGTACTGCAGATGCTTTTTCACGAATAAGACTAACGGTTTCAAACAGTTGTAATAACTTTGAACCATCCGAACAAATGTATAAACTATTTGTAAGCGAAGAAGTGTACAACCTAGTTTTCGGATGATGTTCTCGAGGCCATAATTTAATGTTAAATCTCAATTTCTAAATATATATATTTAAAAAAACACTTAACTTGTTTTATTTTCCTCAACATTTTTCAAATTCACAATAAGACTTTTTTTGTTTATATTTTGAAATTAACTAATTTTTTTATTTAGAGGGACAACTGGATTTTTTAGGGGGAAATTTAACCCTTTTAAGATTTTGTAGGGGGAAATTGAACCCTTTTAAGATTTTTTAGGGTGAAAGTCAAATTTTCATCTGGCAACACTGACTCCATGCCTTTCCTTTATCAAATTTTGTTACAATTGAAAGGAACATTGGAGTAATCAGTAACATAGTACTTACATATATGTACGTATATAAAATGTTTACTTTACGATATCATTTTGAATTGATTGATTGATTGAAAGTTGGTCTACTCGGCGCACTGAATAACAATAACACACTGATCGAAAGTTTCGTATTGTAATAAAAAGTCCCACAGAACACTGTACCCATTAAGAGTACTTTTCGTCTTTCTATCCATATATGTAAAACATCAGTTTTCAAACTTAAAAAATCAAACACGTAACATAATAATTACCCTTGTTTTACTTTAATTAAATTAGGTTCTTTAAGTTTATAAGTAAATGACAAACGGATTTATATCCGTAATAACTAACTAAGTAACAACTCAAATTTATAAATGAGCAAACTTACGACTTATTCCCCAAAGGGTTGCAACTTTCTATCATAATATGGTTCAATGGGTCGATTCGTTTTTAAAATTGTTGCATATATACCTAGTGTTATAATCTTAATTTTAAAAAGAAATCAATGAGCGCTTAAAGCAAGATTCCGAGTATCTCACAGTCGGATGCAAATCTTCTTACTTATTTTATTTGTTGCAAGTTGCTACATATTCAGAGAACGAAGTCTGAGGGTTTCATCTAACTTTGTAAGAAGCGGACTCTTTTGAGAATATAAACAAGAATTAAATGTTAAAGGCGGTTGTGTGAACATTTTTTTAAATTCCAACTTTTCCGGTTTTTTTTGCTGTGATTTCCCTTTAAATTCAACTACCTGTGCAGTGGCTATTGAAACCGCGGGCAGCGGCGCATGTCCGTGCATATGCATTGCTGCTCCTTACTCCTGACTCCTTTATGCCGACCTAAGAATGTATTATGCACTTAATACTGCAGACTGGGGACGTGACTGGTTAAGTTTAATTGATTTGCGAGGAGGATGGTGTGAAACGGGAGCTGTTTGAACGCAATAATAACAAGAGCCTAGTCTTTTGATTTAGCTATCAAAATACACAAATAAATAAGTGAGTGAAGAAGTGCGGTTTGAAGACCGAAAAGCTAATGAGCTGATACCAAAAACAACAACACGCCACAGAATGCAACGCCCGCCGATCTACTTTAAAATGGATTACTCACAGGCTAGGAGCCTTGTTTTGTCCTTTCTGTGCATCCTTAGTGCGACCACAGTGGACGGGGAAATTATTTTCCGCATCGATCCTCTCGGTAAGCACCACTACGAAAAAAAATATTAAAGTATTAAGCTATTGTCTCCTATTAAGCATTAATATTAAAGTCAGCAGGCAAATGTCATTTCACTAAGGCTCTAATTTCTTTAAAATACGGTCTTTCGTCAAAGTAACTTAAAATGAATGTAAAAAACATGTGTTTAGTTTTTATACCCTGTACCGTAGGTTTTGTACATTAATTTTGTATAGGGGAAAAGTGGCAGTCGTGGACACCGTGGGGGTTGTGGACACCCCTGTGTAACTTTTGACACAGGACAGATAGGACGGATCTTTTAAATGTCATGTGTGCGCTATTGAAGCTCGATTGTTTTGTGCCAAATACCAAACGGAACGGAAGCGTCTGCTGTGTGTCCCTTTTTATACCATGTACCGTAGGTACAAAGGTATATTAATTTTGTGCAAATGTATGTAACAGGCAGAAGGAAGCATTTCCGACCCCATAAAATATATATATTCTTGATCAGCATCAACAGCCAAGTCGATATAGCCATGTCTGTCTGTCCGTCTGTATGAACGCCTAGATCTCAGCAACTATAAGAGCTAGAGTCATGTCGGAATGTTTTGCACGCAGATCAAGTTTGCTTCAGATTTAAAAATTTCCCTCCCACTCCCCCGCAAATCAATAAAAACGTTTTGCAGCCACAAATATTACCAAATTCTTTTTGTGCATAGGCATGCATACAGCTGTGTTCAATGAAATAGCAGTGCGACAGAAGAACAACTATAAAACGGTTTTTCTCCATATTCCTTTATGTTAATTGACCCATTTCACATTGTTTTTGTAGAATGGAACATAAAGATAAGAAACAAGTG